>JANXJC010000085.1:6910182-6938841 GCA_027564655.1 Leptodon cayanensis
AGGATGTCATGCTCAGCATATAAAGCTGAGGGAAGAAGGGGCTGGGCGGGGGGGCGGTGGGGTGGTGGTGTTCATCTTCCCAAGTAACCATTACACACGATAGAGCCCTGCTTTCCTGGAGATGGCTGAACATCTGCCTACCGATGGAAGCAGTGAATGAATTCCTTGTTTTGCTTTGCTTGTGTGCACGGCTTTTGCTTTACCTATTAAACTGTCTTTACCTCAACCCATGAGTTTTCTCACTTTTACTCTTTCGATTCTCTCCCCCAGCCCACTGAGGGGAGTGAGTGAGCAGCTGCATGGTGCTTAGTTGCCAGCTGGGGTTAAACCACAACAGTCACAAACTAAACTTGATGGACGCTTAGTCCCTACACAGTTTTATTCATTAAAGATACGAAAAACACTTCTATGCATTTGTGGAAGTATTAGTATAACGCAACACAAGAGCTAAACTCTCCCAAAGCCTTTTACCTTATTGTGTTATTAGCAATTATATTTAATACTCAGACTGTATAACTGAAGCAACTGTTCTCCTTGCATTTATTTTTTTAGTTGAGATTTCCCCCCCCCTCTTAAAGTCAAGTGTTATCTTTAAGCAAGACACTATCTGCTTTCTTTGGTTTGAGATTATT
Organism: Leptodon cayanensis; assembly: GCA_027564655.1. Taxonomy (NCBI): domain Eukaryota; kingdom Metazoa; phylum Chordata; class Aves; order Accipitriformes; family Accipitridae; genus Leptodon; species Leptodon cayanensis. The sequence goes on from JANXJC010000085.1 coordinate 6,910,815, forward strand.
TTTATTTTCTGTTTTAAGATGCCATTGCAGAAACCTATTATGTTTTTTACACTCAATACCATACATTTCTTTCAAATAAAAAAAAAAAGTATTTAAATCTGAACAAAAATATTTTCTAAAATAAAGAACACCTTTGACAGGGATCCTTCTCTTGTGCAAAATGAACAGATTTAATAACATTTTATTTAATGCCAACAGCATTTACACATTAATTATTTGAACACTGACAAAACTTCCAAGAAAAAAAAAAAAGTCTTCTGTCCTGTAGGATTTTGAGATGACAGGGTCACTGTAATCATACAGTGTAACTTTCTGAATAAGCACAGGTGATAAGAGTTTCTTGAATCACATTCCTATCTCAAGTGCAGCAGTGGCATTGAACTAGAGCTTATCTTTCAGCAAAACATCCAATTCTAATTTAAAAGTCTTCAGAGCACAGAAACCATCAAAGCTCCAATAAGTTATTCCAGAAGTAAATTACTTTGCTGTTAAAGAAAACTATTTATTTCCATTTAAGGACTTGTCATACCTATGTCTACTAGATTAAAACTCACTTATCTCCAGGTCTGTCTGTAACACACAGATCACATCACTCCTTTATCTTGAGGCTTTTGCTAGGGCTTGTTCTTCAACTCTTTAAGCCTTCTTCAGGTTTTTCTGAGGCTTCTCCCATTTAGCATTATCCTTTTTGAACCAGGCATACCAGAACTGAACACAGTATTCCAGCAGCAAAAACCTACAGGTACCAAAACCTCCCTACTTACAAATGTGTGTTTTGTACAGCTAAGGATGACAAAAGCACTCTCGCTGGGTGCAGATCTTCCCTTTTGGCTTTACTGAAAGCTCAGTTCTGCCTGCATCCAGCTTAGGAAGAAGTCCAGGTCATTTCACCATCAGTGACTCAATCTTCATTATTTCATTCTCTTTTTAAAACATCATTGTGTGTTTTCTTTCCAAGTGACTTATAAAAGCACTATATGGCCAGGAATCAATTTTTCCAGAACACCACTCAAAGGAATTCCTTCTATGTTACACTGAGATTAATCTGAAATCCACTTAACCCTATGTTGTTTTTAATTGTTCTAGTTTCTTAATCAAGTCAAACATCTTACAGGAGTCTTTTACATCAACGCTGCTACTTTCAGCCACAAAGCTTGCAGTATCATAAGAATAAGTTAGTTTGACAGGATTATTTTGATTGGCATTAATTAATTCCCTTCTCACTGAGTGTCAGGTGAAAGAATCCCTTTGTTATCACCGGCTGATGCTAGGCTCGCCATATTTACACTGCCTATCAGCACATCCACAGCGCTCTGCTAGGTCCCTGGAAACTCTCTAGTTTTCCAAGGCTTGTGGAAAAACAACATTAATGGCCCAGGCAGGTCTTCCTTTCACCGAGCCTCATAGATGTTAATTTCTTTTGAGAGGTCTAGTTTTGGTAGCTGCTGTTTTATCTCTTTTATTTTGCTACTGAAATGGAAGTTATATTAAAAACACTTTCTGCCTCTGCAAAAACAAACAGCAGAAACATTAATTGAAGACTACTAGGTGGTCCCTTCCAGTTTGAAATTTTATCATTTCCAGACAGTTACACCTTAGCTTCTAAAAGTCGCAGTTGTTCCTATTTAAGCTTCTAGACTTGGACAATGCTGCCATAATTTCTTCTTGTATCCTACCCTCCTCACCTATTTGCCTCGATTTCCATCTTCAGGCTCATATTTGTTACTGTACACACACCTTCCCACAAGTTATTATTTATTGCTCCTTTCACTCCTTTCTAAGTCAAACTGTTTCTTCAAATGAGCATAGGCTTACTGAAAAAGTAATTTTTTGGCTTGCACTTAATAGATTACTCTTAGACTTCTAACCATTCATTTCTGTTTAAGTTTGCTCCCAGCATATTTAGTAGAATTATTTTCATCTTTATGACAATGGCCTTTTTAAAGCACCTAATATTTATAGCACCACTTACAGATTGATTTCACATATGCAAAAAAAAACGTGTTAAGATTACTTATCTAACAAGCCACTAATTGCTGTGACCAATTCCTCTGAACCTGTCAAGATGAAGCCCAGTCTTGGTTGACAAATGTTTTTAAAACTATATGCATGAGGTTTCAATGACCGCTTTCCAGGGCTTACACGTTGAACAGTTTCTTACACAGGGTAATAGAGCTTTTCAAATGCTAACACATAAAAATGAGTTCAGAGTAAAACCTAGGTAGCAAGATGAACCACACTGCAGATGAACCACACAGCACTTGCAGCAAATAACTCAGAAAGCAAATACATACCTAGTAAAAGTGATTTTAGACTAACATTAGGCAAGTTCCATATAGTGATCTTTCCAGAGAGCTTTAAAACAAAAGCACTCTTTCTACCAGAATGCATGCTGGGATCAGTAGGAGAGCACGGATCAGTTTTCCTTACCTAATCTATACCCTTTATAAAGGCGACCCTTCTCACCGTCCAGAGCGGCCTGGACATCTTCTAGACGGTCATACTGCACGAACCCATAGCCATGGTACATGCTGAGGGCTGGAAAAGTTAACAGCAGGGCAAGACCAGTTACAACTAAGGGACAGTACTAACCCACACCCAGGCCATCACGTAACCCCACCAGACGAACAAGCAAAGGGGCTCTACCCAGAAATGACTATGCAAGTTTCCTGGGAAAATCAAATCTACCAGGATCAAAATGCAGAGCTTAAAGACTCTGAAACGTATTTTGTAGATCAACTTCCTTCTGACAAGGCAGTGACCAAAATACAGCCCAGGAAGTGACCAAGATTTGATTAAGAGACTACGAAGTCACTGGAAAGAGTATTGTAACATCACACGGCAACCCCAAAAGCTAAAACATAGCTGATATATACGCATTACGTTTCAGCTGTACTGAAGGAATCACTTTTCCAGAGAAAATACAGGCAGATAAAATTATCATTAAAAGGTCACTTTTTAGGAACATTAGTCACTCCTCTCATCATCATCAAATAGCATTTGACAAGCATGAAAGTTATATTTCTCACTGAATTCCCAGCCACAAAAAGGCATAAGATAATATACTAACCCCTGATTTTGCCATATTTTGAAAATATCTCTTCCATTTCTTCACGACTCATGTGGTCTGTGGGCAAATTGCCGACAAAAAGTCTTCTCTCTAAATCCTGAGGATTGGTGCTGTTAGTGAAGTCGCTCTGTTTGATGCTATTGCTCTTGCGTCCTCGAGCCATTTTGCTTTCGCTCCAAATCCAACTCTTCGCAAAAAAGAAAAACGGCCATGCATATAATTTCAATCCATGACATTAAAATTAAACTGGAACAAGATTAAACTTAACAGCTTTGCAGACTAGAGCCAACTGGGTCTGCTTGATGCAAACTTCACTCCAGAGAAATCTTAATACAAGGGATACAGAGGTCTGGCAAGAACGTATACCACAGCATTCTGGTTGAGCTTTTCTGTAATGCTAAAAGGTAGTAAACCTAATTATTTTGCAGATAAGTTTTAATGGTTTAACTCTGAACTAAGATACAAATAAAATTCATTTTCCACTAAAACATCTTAACTTTAAGCTTTTCTATACACCCATTGTTGCTATACCTATTTCTTCAGTCCACTGGTAAGAAGTGTTGAAATTTATGCAATATTTTAATAAGTGGAAAGGAAGCACTCATCGCAACATTGCATAACAGGACCCAAATATTTCAATACAGGCTCTGAATGAGATATCAGCAAGTACTGTTCAAACACTGTTAAGTGACCACACTTGGATCACTTCACTAAATGTGAAATCTTAGCTTTCCAATACCAGAAAAGCCAGTTTCTCATTCATACCCCTACAAAACAGCATACCCTTGTCCCCATCAAGACACCAGCTCCCACAGAAGACGGGTCCACAGCTGGGAATTTAACCACCGCCACGTAAATGCTGTACCGCTATCTCATCTCCCCCAGCATGGCAAAAGGACACTTCCTTAACCCACACTATTGCAGACAAAGCTGGAGCAGTCAGCGACATTTACTGCACAAACTTACCCAAAGAATTACAGAAAAAAAAAAAACAACAAACAAAAAACCAACATAAACTCTACCAAGCTAACAAAAAAAAACACCAAACCCCACCCAGGATTCATACTTTCTGGTTTAAAAGTCACCATTACATAAAGCTTAAAAAAAAAAAAAATGAAAAACACCAAAACTTCCAAGATGAACTTGAAAGTTTGAAAACCATTTAATAAAGTTGTCATACTTCCTAAACATTCATCTACAGGAATGCAGGATGGGAATTTTCTCTTTATAGCATGCAAGAAACCTAGAAAAAGAAAGCTGATAAAATTGAGTATAGCAACAGAAACTTCTCCTGTTAATCATGAGATGCCTAGAGCCAACACCCTCCCTAACAGTAACCTATATTCATTACACTTTAAAAGCAGTGTCTAAATAAACAAGTCAATGTCCAACAATATAAAATGGTTTTACATAAATACTTTTACAACACTTCACTGGCATGAAAAATACATCTACTCCAGATCTGAGATGTAAAATTCGGTTTGGGTTTTTTTGTTTTGGTTTTGTTTGTTTGTTTGTTTTTTAACATCAATCAACTTTACATTCATATCACTTTTCTCCTTCTTTTAGGAAACCCAGCAGGGACAGGAGGCAGAGAAAGCCTCCCAGTCTAATAAACTTTTTAAAATGAACTGAACTGCCAGAACAAGGAGGATGGAAAAAAAAACCCAACACCCAAACCAAAATCAAACAAATAATAAAAAGTAATTTCTTCTACCATATTTCCTTCAATCCTCCTGTAAGTTTGTCCACACACACAGTTTTACCTTCCCCACCGGAAGTACCAAATCTCATCCCATTTTTCTGTATGGAAGCACTAGATTTCTCTTCTATTCTACTATTGCAGCTCAAGTTCTCATCAGCTGAGGGGAAAGAAGTTTTCAAAATCCTCCCAAAACAATTAAGTGGCTATAAAACATGGAAAGACCCATCTAGTCCAAGTTCCCATTCAGAGCAGGGTTGGATCCAGTTGTCACAGCCTTCTCCAGCCAGGCTCTGAGCACTACCAGGGACAGGGACTCAGAGCCCCTGCAAGCACCTGCTCAGGCAGCAGGACCTGGACGTACGGTCTCCGGACATCATGTATACACACAGCAAACGGTCATCAACAAGACCCATTAACTGCTGCTGGTGGGACATTTCACTTTCAGTACAAAAAGCAGTAAGAAATTCCCTTTTCTTTTTCTTAAAGGTAGAGATAGCAGGGGGTGGCTGCGGAAGAGGGTGCAAGAGCTTTCCATGTGAAGAAAAACAGGGAGCTATTTTTTCCATTTGGTCACTTTCAAAACAAAGCAATAAATCCCAAACACTCCGATGGGTTGAATTACTAGAGAACTTTCACATAAGAGCATTTACTGCCTCTCACCATTTTCCACTTGGTAGATTACATAGTTAAGGGCCATTTAGTAATCGTAAGACCAGAATAAATGAATGTTGTCCCAGGTTTAGGCACGCTACACCAGGTGAACAACTGATTTCCACGTTAAGTCTTTTTCTACAAATGCAGCTACACACCGGGGCAGCTTAAAGGTGCCAATCCCCTGCACAGAAACCAACTGCCAGGCTGAGCAGGTTCCTACCACAGGACAGCCCGCGTCAGCTCACGTGCCAATAAATCCTCTGGAAATTAATTAAAGCCTCGTTTCCCTAAAAATCTTATATCAATAGTATTACAGCTTCAGAAAGCAAGACACAGCTGAAGCGGGATATCGAAACTACCTCAGCGCAAACAAAACGTGACACAGAAGTCTGCGAGAAGTTCCTGGGCGAGGCAGAAACAACAACGCCAGCCACCACGGAAAGGAACGGTGCCGAGGAGCGGTGAGCTTCCCACCCAGCACCGGCCAGCGGCTCTCAGCACCTCGGAGCCAAACCCCGCCGGGCAGCCCCCCCCGCCGCACTCCCGGGAGCCAGGCCCGGGGCCAGGGCGTCCCTCGGGGCAGCGCTGGCACCCACTCGCCCTGGGCCTCTGCACCCAGGGGGGCAGGCAGAGCCGCGCCGCCCACAAGCAAAACGCTGGCACGGAGAACGCCTGCGCCTTCCTTCCCGGGGATCCCGCTGCTGCCGCGGGAACGCGAGCCAGGCCTCTCCAGCCCCGGGGGCCCAGGGCCCTTCTCGCCCGCTCTGCCCAGCGCCTTCCTCCAGCAGCGGCGGGGAACGCCGCCCGCCTGACGCTCCGCCGCCGGCCGCGCTCCTCGCACCGGCGGCGGGTGCTCCCGGGGGCTGCGCCCCCCGCGACAGCGACAGCGCCCGCCGCGCCTCCGGGCCGGGGAGCAGCCGCTCTTCGGCTCCGTTAAGCCTGCGCACCGGCCGGCCCCAGGCCGCCCCCGCGGGGGAAGCGGAAGAGCTCCAGCCAGCCCGCGCTCCCCGCTGCCGCTTCCCGGCCGCGCCGGGCGGTGAGGCGGAGGCGCGGCCCGCCCGCAGGCCGCGGGGCACGCCCGGCCCGGCGCGGCGGCCGGGAAGGACTCAGCCCTCCGCCGTTCGCCTTTGAGCCGAGAGCTCCGCGTAAAGCCGCGCCGGAGCCGCGGGGCCCCGCCCGCAGACTTACCGCCGCGCCGGACCCGGTCCGCCTCAGGCCGCCGCCCGCCAGGACAAAGGCGCCAACCGCCGCTGCCGCACGGCGCCGTCGCAAAACGGAGGAGGAGCGCCGCCGGCACGGCGACGCCTCGCGCTTTACGGCGCGGCGCGCTGACGTACCGCCCGCCGCCATGCCTGCCGAGGCAAGGGTCCGGCGCGCTAGGCTGCACGCCCTGCCTGGATCCCGGCATGCCCCGCGAGCCGCAAGGCAGGCTGGGACTTGTAGTCCCGCGAAGGGCGACTGGGCGCGGCCGCCGGGTGGCGCCACCAGACCCCGCGCGAGGCGAGGCGAGGCGGGGCGGGGCGGGGCGGGGGGCTTCGGGTGTCCTGTCGCGGCGCGCCGGGCACCGCCTGGCTCGGGGGTCCGTGTACCGCGGGGAGGCGGCGGTGCGCCGCCCGCTTCTGCCGGGGAGACCGTCGGGGCGCGGCCCGGTCCGGAGCCCCGGGGCATCGCCCTGCGCCTCGGGCCGCCAGTATCCCCGGGCCCGGTGGCTGCCATGGCAACGCCGGGGTGCCCGTGGTCTCCTGCATCCCAGCGTTGCCTGGTTACCAGCACCCCGTGCTAGGAAGGATGCTCCAGTGGACCGGAACCCCCCCCCCCCCCCCACCTCCCCGGAGACCTCCGGCACGCCCTGCCTGCCCCAGCCCTCCCCACACCAGGCAGGGCGCTGTGGTGTGCAGGCTCTGGGGGAACAGGGAGGTAAGCCCCCGCCTCGGTGAGGATTTGGCAGCGTTCTGCCTTCTTTTGCTAAATATTTTAGTAATGCCGAAGCAACGCGTCAACGGTCGAGTGCTTTATCCAGGGAAGGCATACCAGAGGGAAGGAAGAGTGTGTGGCTTGGGGTGTGCAGTTCATGCTTCCCGAAGAAGCAGATATCGGAGGCCGTGTGGTTGAACGCAGCTCTCGCAGGAATATTTTTGTGGGAGGGAGAGTGACAGGTGGTTTGTGTGGACGTGCATAAGCTTTGCAGCAGGAAAGAGCAGCGTCTTGGGAAAAGCTGCCCGCGGATTTGGACCTGAAGCAGTCCCCTGCACCCATTTCAGCAAGCCCACAGTGCCCCAAGGCACTGTTGGGTCATGCTGGGACCCCTAGTCCCACGGGGCGGTTTTGCTCCCAGTCTGAAACAAAGACGAGCCCAGACTCCCTGCCCGTGCGCAGCAGGAGCGTGGTTCTGAGGCGGGGTGACGGGGAACACGCCAGGGTTAGCTGCCGGCATCAAGCACGGTCGCTGCGGAGCTGGGCCACCTGTTAGAACGTGCTTGCCAGCCTGCCAGAGAATACCCCCCTGCCTCTGACAGGCTTGCCTTGGCATTTTAGCCACCTCCTTGAAATGTACCCATTCAGGTCAACTGTCGTGAAGAGCCACAGTTTTGCCAGCAGTTTAGACTTTAGTGTTGAGGACAACTCCCCAGCACGGCAGCTTTGTGTCTGGTTCTTTCCCCGTGTTTGCCTTTTGGGCTGTCTGCGTGTTTCCAAAGCATTGAGGGGCTGCCAAGCTCCGCAGCTGTTGCCTTGCCGCGCTGCCGGAGCGCAGGGAAGGCACCACTCGCACTGGGCAGCGCGGAGGCGTCCTGCCGAGGGGCTGTGCCGCCCGGCTGTCCCTCCTCGTGGCACGCAGCCGCAGCGGTGCTGGCAGGGATGATGGCTGCGCCTGCTGGGGACTTCGGTTCGCCTCGTGCTCAGCGGTGGTCGTGACTGACGGCAACAGCAAAGGAGAGAGGGAGAAAATGTCCGCCCTTTGATACTTGGCTGTATTGTGGTACCCCAGAACACAGGGGAGTGTGAAACAGCTTCTCTTACGCTGCTGGTCCGGTGTTTCCTGGTGATCTGGATTCCTCTTGCCACCAGGACCTGGCAGGTAACCTCTGCTTTTGACTGACCTGTTTGATTCCCGTTGTGCCGATGCCTGGCCGTGCTGGCGAGGGCTGGGCGGAGCAGGGTGTGGTGGGAGGATGGGACGATTAAAGCCAGTGTGCTGGTTAGTTTTACAGCACCTGATTATCTGTTAAGCAAACGAAAAGAAAACAGGAGCAGCAGTCTCCAGATGGGAGGTGGTGGTGTTTACTGCTTCCCGGGAGCCAAGGGCTGGGTTCCCTGCCTGCTCTCCTGATGCCAGGCGGCCATGAGCTCGGCAATCATTGCGCCGGAGGTTTGCCTCAAAGGAAGGGCCGGCCTCGCTTTTTCGTGCCTGCCCCTTCTTGTTCGGGGAGATGTGTGTCCTCAGGGTGGGCCGGGGACTGCCCATGAGCCAGGTGTGGCCAGGCAGCTTTGGCTAAGGCTCCTCGATATTTTCGGGCCAGTTGCATGAAAGAAGCCCTGAAGGAGGCAGGTTTAATGCCGGGGTACGGGTGAGGGACGCAGCACAGGGTGCTGAGGTCAGGGTCCCTCTGACCTCATTTAGCCACGTTCAGCGATTCCCTGTGATCGCATGCTCTCGTGAGCATGGACCCGGCCAGTGCTGGTCCGTGGGGGTCCACGTGTGAGTCTTGTTCTGCAGAAGAAGGGCTGAAGTTTGGGTTCCTAGGGCTCCTGGAGAGGGTTTCCTTTGAATAGCTTCTGCTTTGGGGAGATAGCCTGAACCTGCAAGAGACGATTAGATCTTAGTGAAGTCAGTTTTCTGTCTTCCATCCAGTCAGCCTTTGACTCAGCACCACATTTGGGAAGCACCGTCCATATCAGAATGGCGAGGGCTGGAAATCTCCCCTCTCATTTAGGAACTAGGCACAACAACAGGCACATTAATAACCCGATTGATGCTGACGTGAAATGGCAGAAGAGCACATCTATGCATAGCTGGAAATGTCCATTCACACATGCACGCTCCTAAATGCTCCAGGCAACTGAACGCTGCTGTCACGATCTTGGGGGCTTTGCACAGAAACTAGAGATTTTAACTAGGTCTGATCTTTGGTAGATGCCCTGAGGACTCCTGACGGAAGGAGGAGGCTGCCTGGCATTATGCCCTGACGGCCGAGACTTGACAGGGCAGATCTACGCAAAACAATGAAAAGGAAAAGGGGACTTCAAGATTCAGTGCTGTTACAAATTTACCTGCCTTGCTCTGGCATGATTTGCCCTGCTATGGAGAGCTAATCGGTGGGCAGGAGAGACTGGGTCTGTCTGCCCGGACTTCCCCCCCCTCCTCTGTCTCACACACACATGGTCTCCATGCGCGCACACACACTATGCCCAATGACATGCGGAATTGCAAGGAGGGATTATCCAGGAGCAAGAGGTGGAGGGAGAGCTGTGGTGAAGCATGGAGCGAAGCATGTCGGCTCTGAGCTTGGCGGGAAGGCAGCAGGGCAGTGAATCACGGTGGGGCTGTGCTGGGTGGGATGGGACTGAGCCCCGGCGGCGTTGCCACCTGCCCCAAGGTGCTGCTCTGGGGGCTGCCAGCCCCGGCTGGGAAGAGGCTGCACCGAGGGGGCGGCCACGGCTGCGTGGGCTGCCCCGGTGCCCAGCAGCGCTTTCCCAGGGCAGGGAGGGCATCCCCAGACGGAGGGCCGTGCCAGCGTGCAGGGTCTCGGGCGGCGGTGTGGGCACCACCTGCAAACCCTCACCATGGGGCAGGTCGGCAGGTCCAGTCGTGGCTCAGCCCCGTCCTGTCAGAAAGGGGTTCAATGAAAGCTCTGGTAAGCTCCCAAACAGCAAATGCCACGTACTCCCTCAGTCTGCGTCGTTCCTTCCTTCCTTCCCCCAGGAGCCTCTGCCAAAAGCCTGATGTCCTCCTTCTGGCACCCGCTCAGCCATGCAGACAGGGATGGGGGGGTAAATATTTGGTTTGCCCTCTTAAAACTGCCAGTCAGATCGAGGCGAAAGGGAAGGAGAGCTCCGGGCACCACTGCCCTGCATCCTGTGCTGCTCTGCCTCTCTCCGTATGCAGGCAGATCTCACAGTTTTAACAGGAAAAAATCCCACGTTTTGATTCGAGTGGCACACGAAGTGCTCTGCGCTGCCTGTTCCCCGTGGTTTGCACGGGTGCGTGGCTGCTCGGTTTGGTGACTGCAAACTTTGTGTCACTAACCGGGAGAAAACAGGGAGGTCTGAGCCCAGCGGCGCAGGGTGGGCGAGGAGCAGGCTGTGCAGACGTGGCCGGGCACGGGGCTGCCGTCGCTCCTCGGGCAGCTGTTGTTTTTCCGCTGCCTTTGTGCAAAGGCACAGCTGGATTCAGCGTGAGCAGAGGGCAGGGAGCAGCGCCTTCGTGCCTTGAACGCTGTGGTCTGAAGGCGTAAGCGGGGAAAACGGCAAACCCTTTGCAATGTTTGCTCTTCTCACTTTATTTCAGCTTCTTGAAAAAGTGGGTGGGCCAGCTCAAAACAACCCAAAAAACCTGTGGCACTTCGCAAAGCATATGCTTCCTTGGAGGAGACCTGGGCTCATTTGCACTCCGGAATGCTGTGTTTGTTTTTCGAGCAAGGACACTGCCAATCCTGATGGTTAACTCATGCGGAGATAAGTTCGAGCGTATGGAAGTGTGTGAATTTGGGGGATTGAGTTAGAAAAACAAAGAACTTATGTGTGGTGTGTGCTTGACTTGGCGAAAAAGCGACCTCTGCTGCGCTAAGCGCAAGAAGCCGAAAGCTGCACAGAGGACTGGAAACAACATCTGTGGCCGAGTGGGGCCCCAGCGCTGGCCTGCTTCCTCGGGCGGCAGCAGAGGGCTGGAGGGGGCTGCAGGAGAGTGGGGAGCGAAGCCTTTGTTGGGTGCTGGAGCTGTGAGATGTTCGCTTCTGTTAGTGCTGGCAAAACACACCCAGGCAGCCAGCAGCATGGCTCTGGTGTTTTCGAAGCTGCTCTGGGAACTGTGGCCAGTGGGTCAGACCCTCTCGCTGTTGCAGGCAGGGCTGCCCATGCTGTAAAGCATCTTGCCAGGCATCGGTGGGACGGCTCGAGTGTGACGAGGGACTGGGGCTGCAACGGAGGGCTGCGGGGCGTGGATGAGAAACGCTGCCCTCAGGAGTCCCAGGGCTGCCCGCTGCAGGAGGGGAGCGTGCGTGGAGCGAGCAGGAAAGCGGGAAGGTTCCCACACGCCTTGGCTGGGGTGGCGGGGCTCAGCGCGGGGCAGGGACAGTTGTGAATAATACGAAATTCCCCGAGTAGGTTCTCCAGGGGATGTCACTGAGCTGCTGCTACAATAGTAGTTGAATAACAGCTGAAAGAAACAGTAGAAATCTGATGATTTGTTCAAAAAATAAAGGCATCATTAATACCCTACAAGAGCCAATTCATACCGTTCATCTAGCAATGGCACGTGCTGTATTGCTTCTCCTTGTGTGCATACAACACCCTCGTATTGGGTAACGACACTGATTTTGCACTGGCAGCCTCAGCAGTAAAGAGATAAAGGATGTGAGGTAAAGGACATAGGAAAATCGGCAACTAGAAGTTACTGTTCCACCAGCTGTTGGGTTCTTTGTACATGTTTCTGAGACCTGGTAATTATCCAGAATTACGTGCCTCAGCAAACGAGGGGGCTCGTCTGGGCGCAGCAGCCAGCAGCACGCTCCAGCACGGTGTGGCAGCGCAGCCCCGCGCTACACAATGGTGGCGGCAGCTGTAGGCCAGGGAAATTAAACCCTCCGGCGTTCGGATGAAACGCATTCACTTCAAAATGACAAGATGTGGAAGGGAAGGGAAGAACGTGAATTATCACAGGAGGCAACTCGTTCTGATGAATAAGTGGGGTTCTGGAAACATGCTCCCCGTGTTGGTGGGGCTGAACGTGGTGCTGGAGGCTGCTTCTTCCACAGGCGCGACCGGAGCTGGCTCCCGAAGGCAGTGCTGGAGACCGGCCGCTGAGCGGAGCGCTGCTGGGGCGGCTTTGGCAGGCTGGTGGGTGCTGCCGAGCCCGCTCCATGCATGCCATTCCCGGGCACCTTCGCAGCACAAACTGGGAAGAGGGGCCGCAGCAGGAGCTGGGGGACCCTGGTGCCCCGAGGAGCCGGCCTGGGGCAGCTGAGCTGCCTCCCCCCCGTCACTGGCTGCCTGGGTGGGCTGGGGTGGAGGTTGCATCCAAATCAGATCAAGCTCTGGAGGGGCTGAATAGCAGCATGCCGGGGATCTGCATCCGTCAGCTAGCTGAATTCCTGCTCTGTTGAGGGCCCCTTTCTTATCGGTACTAATCCAGCACAGCAGCTGCAGCAGCTCTGTAGAGCTTGGTGCTATCAGTGCTGTGCAGCGTGCCCGATAACCCCCCCTTCCTCTCCTGTGCCAGCAGCAAGCCCTCTTCGCATTCCCGCACCATGTATGGCCACCGAGCCCTATCGCCGGGGCGCTTAGTGACTGCCTGACAGCAGCAAAACACAAACAAGCAGAGCCCTGTGCACGGGCAAGCCACTGGCGGCCGGCAAGGCAGCACCCAACCTGCCCCTGTACTCTGGAGCTCCCGGCTCGCTCCCTCGAAGGAAGTGCGTCTGCCAAGCCTGCTCCATCCTGGCAAGAGGTGTCACAGCCAGCGGGAAGAGGCAGCCGGGTGCGAGCAGTGCCCTGTGCCAGCTGGCAGGATGGAGAGCAGCCACTCCCCCGGCCCCTGCCCGTCGCGACGCTTTGGGGCCAGTTAATAGGTACCGTGTGTGCTGGCAGAGCAGCGGTGCCTGGCGCTGGCTGGTCCCAGCAGCTGGGGTGCCCATCCCAAATGGGTGCAGCAGCTTGGGGCATGGAGACGTGCACCCCTGCCTGAGCTGGCAGGGAGCGTCACGTCCCAGCCACAGTGTTGTTGCACCCAGGCTGGCATTCCTCGGAGAAGGGTCCATGCTCCGGCCGGGTGCCTCTGCACAAGGGCAGCATGTCAGTGCCTGCGAAGGGATGGGGACAGGGTCAGCCGTGAGGGGGGACCGAGGGGGTATTTAAGGTCTCTCCCCGGTGCCGCAGGTGAGCGTGGGGAGCCGGGGGGGGGCAAGCGTGGCTGTGAGCTCATGTCCCACCAGGGCCGCTGGCCTCATTGTAGGAATGTGCCATAATTGCTATGCTAATTGGGACAAATTAAAGTATGCTCTGGGTGAAGGGCACGGTATTGACCTTGATGGAGAGATCACAGCCCTCATGCTGGCCCCATTGCCTGCAGTGCAGCTTTGTGACTGCACAGAGATCCATGCCAGGAGCAGAACTAGTGGTGCAGAGGTGCCTGAAAATGTACCGCAGAACCCACAAAAAGTCCATCTGTCTGTCTGCTCAAACCTTTCCCCTCTTTTCCGCTTGTGAGCCACCATGTCCCCATAGGGCTGGGCGCAGCTGTGGTCCCAGGTATTGTGGCCGGGCCCCTGGGTGTTTCCCAGGGCCAGCCTGGCTCCTTCTCCCGTGGCGTGGGGTGCAAGGGCTGTGCAGCCCTGCCTGCCCGCACAATCGGGCACGGGTTGCCCATAGTAGTCTCCCCCCTCCCCGTGCACCCCAGTCCTGTTGTGGTGCCCTCCATCAGCCATCGGGTGCTGAAGCCTGCTTTTCCCCTCTCTAGCAGCGGCCATGGAGGCAGTGCTGATTTTCCTGTGCTCTCTGCTGGTGCCGGTGGCCGTGGCAGACGGTAGGTGCCAAGTGTTTTCCGCATGCAAGGTGGGTGACAGGGACACGGGAAAAGGCTGTGGGGTCCCAGCAGACAGCCACCCCTCCGATCCAGGGAGGGCTGGAGCGGGCCATGGGGCAGCAGCAGTGCCCGTGCCAGCAGGAGGGCCATGGGGGACCGCAGGGTCTCAGCCAGCAGGTTCGCTCGCCTCAGACCCCTTGTCTGCTTATTTCCAGTGGCCACCCAAGAGAAGGAGGAGGACCCCTTTAACTATGGTGAGCATCGCTGTGCGTGAGGATGGGTGTGCCGGTGGGGGACATGCGTGCATGTACGATGGGGAGCGAAAGAGGCCGCCCCCTTCCCTGAAGCTAGCGGGAACAAGCCCCTGTGTCTCCTCCCCCCAGATTACCAGAGCCTGAGGATCGGGGGGCTGGTGTTTGCCGTGGTCCTGTTCACCGTTGGCATTCTCCTTATACTCAGTAAGTTGGGGACCAGGTGGACGCTGGGCTTGCGGGCCAGGGCAGTGGGGACCGTTCTCATGGGGGGGCAGCTGTTGGAAAAAGCCATGGCTCATTCCCACTTTGGCTGCGCTGACGGTGTTTCTCTCCCCTTGCAGGCAGGAGGTGCAGGTGCAGTTTCAACCAGAAGCCCAGGTGAGTGAGGACAGCCTGGTGGGGAACATCGCCCTTGGTGAGCCTCTCTGCCCAGCGCTCAGCTCTTCCCGGGCTCCCTCCGGAGCTGCGCTCTCTGAGCATCCCGTTTGGGTGCCTGGTGCCCAAAGCTCTGCTGCAGAGCTCCTGGGTGGCAAAGCAGCTCTGCACGCTCCCAGGGCACCTTCCTCAGCATGCCCCTGCGCTGTTGGGCATCGCACCCCCAGGGACAGGGTGCAGGTCCTGGCTGCTCTCACCGTGCCCCTCTTCTTGCAGAGCTCCAGGGGACGAGGAGGCCCAGGCGGAGAACCTGATCACCTCGAATGGTAAGGTCGCCTGTCCCGTCCCACGCGTGCTCTGCTGCTGCTTCTGAGTTACCCCCGCCTGCCCGCGGAGCATGCAGCTCTGGGCAGGCGCTGCGAACCGCTCTGCTCTTCCCTTTGCAGCAACAGGAGCACAGAAAGCGGAGAACTGAACAAGAGCCATGCGGTGAGTCCCGGGGCTGCCGCAGACCAGACCAGGCCAGCCTGTGTGGTGGCACTAGGGCTGTCGCGGCCGCAGTGCTGGGAAGGAAGGAAGGGAGGGGCAGCCGGGGCTGTGTACAGGAGCGATGGCGGGGCTCCGAGTAGACCACCCTGCTGGGACCGGGCAGCCCTTCATGCCCGGCACGGCGCAGGGGCAAGTGCTGGTTGGGGCCATGGCAGGGAAACATGCGGTGCTGGCGAGGTCCCGGGTGTCATGTACTCAGCAAGCCCCAGGCAACCCAGTGGGAAAAGGAAGCATCTGTCCGGATTTTCCCTTGCATTATTACACTTCCTCTCCTTGTGCTCCTCCACCCCAAGGGGGTTTTATTTTTAGGGCCTCTAAAGAGCTGAGTGCGAGCCCCCTGGGGCATTCGCTCCTCACCCACAGTCAGAGTTCCCCTGAGTTCTGCATTCAGAGAAGGAGGAAGCCTGGAGCCTGTGCTGGCGGGCAGGCGGTTTGCACTGCTGGTGGACGAGCCCTGCTCAGGGAAGGTGGTGGCGATGCTCCCAGCCTGACTCATTGCTCTCCTTCCCACGCAGACCCAGAGACCCGAGGACAGATTCTCAGACCGCAGATGCCAGTGGCCTGCGAGGAAACTGAAATCGCAGCAACAGGTCCCTCTAAGGAGATGCGAAGCTGCTATGTCTGTGTTACCCTCTGTACTTCAGCACCAGTTCTCTGTTTACTAACCCGACTAAACTCTGCTCACCGTCCTCTCTGCCTCCAGTGGTGTGTAATGTTGATGTGAGATGATCATTACCTCTAGGGCTAGTCGTTGCTGATGTTGTAATAGTGACTTTCTCTTCACCTTTCTCGTGCTGTGCGTGTGATTCGGGCTGTGTACGACTGGCAAGCGCTCCCTGGAATGGGAGCCGCAGGGTAGGGCGGCGTGGGCCTGGGGGAGCCCCACGTCCCCCCCACCCAGAGCCGGAGGCGCTCGGCGCGGCCGGCATGGTGCTGTCTGCGTGCCGGGCAGCGTCACTGGCGGGGGCTTGTGGTTCACCCTGGCTGGCTTCGGGCAGGGCTCGGGGACCAGTCCCGCAGCGCTCTGGGGGCCTGCCCAGCCTGAGCCTGGACCGTGCGTTGCAGTTTCAGCAATAACCCTTCTGTGCGCGCCCCCGGCCCGAAGGTAGCTGTGGTGGGGGGCGAGCCAGGCGAGGACATCCCGTGGCTCCGCTTCCCTCAGTGGAGGCACCTGGGTGCTGGATTTAAGGCTGAAAGGAGCTCCCCTTTCTCGCCTGCTTGGCACTCCCCTTTTCTGTCACTGGCTACAACCAAGCTGTCGGTGCGGGATGCTGCTTTAAAGGTGAGGAAATGCTGTGGTGGCAGAGAAGCCCGTGAAATCCCCCGGCACGGTGACACTGTGAAAGAGGGCGGCTGCGCAGTGGTGACCATGCTAGCCAGCGCAAACCAGCTCCTCGCCAACGCTCTGCCTGCCTGTGAGATGGAGGTGGGCAGTTTAAACAGTCTCTGAGAGCTAAAGAGAAACATGGACTGAAATAAAGATCCTGTCCTTGCTTGTCTCCAGCAGGGAAGGGGCAGTGGTGTTTCCTCCTGGTGCGCCCTGCCCTTCCTGATGCCTTGTCGCTCCCTGCCCCGTGGCCTGGGACATGGCCCCCCACGTCAGTGCTGTGTGTCATTCTGTGGTGGTTACGTATTGTCAGCTCCCCCCCCCGCCCTGCCCCGAAGCCAGCTGCCCCTTCTCCCCGCAGAGCAGCAGCTAGCAGCGGTGAGCAGTGCTCTGGGGCTTTGCACGCCTGAGCTTGCACAGCAGGGCTGAGCCCAGAGGCCATCGTCACCTTGTGTCCGCTCATGGGTCGGAGGCAAACCTGTGTATCTGGCCCCTTCCCCATGCCTGTGGGCATGAAAAACCGTGGCCTCAGCTGGGCCTGGGGACTGCCGGCTTGGTCGTGGGCACTTGCCAAGGCAGGTCAGCCTGGGCAGCAGCGGAGGGTCCCCAGGGCTGCACTGAAACACGTCGGAGTGTGTCCATGCGGCAGGAAGAGGTTCTTGTCCTCCAGAATGGTTTTGAGAGGGGTTTCTGCTGTGTCCACCCCCCCACAGTGGCCCTGCCTCCAGGGTGGGCTGTGTCGCTGCGCACTTTGCGTCCCGCGGCGGCACTGGGAAACACGCTCCGTCCCATCTGTGCGAGGCAGAGAGACCCTGTCTCCGGTACCCTCTCCCTTCCCTTCCTCCTGGCCATTGCAGAGAGCTCTGCTCGCCTCCTGCCTCCATGCTGCCCCGCAGCCTCGGGCAGAGCAGACCCTGTGCAGCCCAGCCCCCGAGTGTCAGCTGTATGCGTGTCCCGCGTCGGAGTGCCCGTGGTGTCTGTAGCGTGCCATTGGTGTCAACGCGAAACAAAGAAATCCCTGTGGTGTGTAGAAATGGCAAAATCCTGACTGTTGTAAAATAAACTGACCTATTGTGTTTCCTTTCAAATGGGTGAGTGTGCTGGTGTGGTAAAGGACTGGTGTGTTCTGTGCTGTGACCTAAGGGGGAAAGGAATAAAATATCGTTTCTATCGGTGCCTGGCTGCGTCGTCTCAAGGGCCATGGCATTGCCACGGCTTGGGGGAAAGGCTGCAGGGATCGGGATGGGGGCCGAAGGCTCCAGCTCTGTCAGGGAGGCTGGCTGGGCAAGCTGGCGGGCAGCTTCCCACACTGTCCCTCTGTGCTGGGCACCGGGCTGGGGCGGAGGGGAGCTATGGCGGCTCATCCCCCAGGCAGCACAGACGAGCTTTGTGCTAGCAGTGGTGGCCTGTCTGAGCTCCCTCCCTGCCGCACTCTTTTCTGCAGCCAGCAGCAGTTTCAATACCCAGAGACTGTGTGAAGGGAGCACCTGTGCGGTGAGCCCGGCTGCACGGCCCCAGGGGAGGCTGGCACAGAGCCCCCTTGTCCCTCGGCCTTTCGGGAGCTTTGGCGTCGCAGCCGCTGGCGCGCCAATCGAGGGGATGCTGCGTGCCGCCTTGGCTCTGTGACAGCGGGGCCACCCGGACAGCCCCACGCACCGCCCTCCCAGGGCTTGGCTTCGCCCCACGGCGCTGAGCTGCCATGGGGGGCTCCGGGGGGCCTCGGCCTGGGCCCAGCCCTGTGAATGGCAAGGGGAGCTCCCTTGGGGCCGCCCACCATGGCGCTAATCGGCTTGGGCGCGTGACTCCCGCTCACTGATTGTGAGATTAGAGCAAACTGGATTGAACAGCCTGCCTGGCAGCTGGCCTCGCCGCCCTGGGCTGGCACAGCCTCAAGGGGCACAGCATCCTGGTACCCTCAGCCATGCAGGGATGCACCGCGGACGTGGCTGTGCCGGGGTGCTGCAGGGCCCCCCGGGATGGCTCGACGCGAGGCTGGGAGGCACTGACCCTGCCACTGTGGGGACCCATGGTGCCAGGCTGTGGGGACGGGGCATGTCGCCCGCTTCTCTCTAGCAGAAGGCAGTCGCAGCCCGTACCCAAGCCCATCCCTCTGCCCCCTACCTCGGGCTCGCCTCCACGGCAGGAGGTGAAGCCCAGCTGGCCTGACATTCGGAAAGCGAGGGAGGGCATGCCACCCCGCTCCTGGCTGGGGTAGGGAAACCCGTGGCTCCGGGGTGCCCGGCCCTCCCTGCTGGCTGGCACGGTGGGTGTGCACCCTGCCCTCCCCTCCCGGGCCTCCTTCCCAAAGGTGGGTGGGAGCCCTGCGCCTCCCCTCGTGACTGCGATAAACATTACAGCGAGGCCGTTAATGTTTAATGAGGTTTGCCTTCCAATTAATGTGCTTTCCCAGGGGCGCCCACTCCCAGAGCGAGACGCCCACCGGACGACACGCCGACACAATGGGTGACGGTAAGGGCGGACGGCAGGCACCCGCAGCTAGCACCCTGCTGAGCCCACCCCAGAGGGGCTTCCCTGGGAGGGCAGTCGCCTTCGCGGGGGCACCTCCGTGCAAGGAGCAGGGCTGGTCCCTCCTGCCGCGCGGGGACAGTTCTTGCGAGGGATTCGGGGGAGACGTGGGGATGAATCCCCACAGCTCTGCAGCACTGGTGTTTGGCTTCTCGGGGGGATTTCTCCTTCCACATGGCTCCCGGCAGAGGGACGCATGGTCAGGTAAGGGGGCTCGAGTGGCGACATGCAGCCGTCAGAGAGACAAGCCTCCCAGCACGGAGGGAGGCTGCCAGGACGCACCCCGGTGCAAGGTGTCGGCCCAAAGGGTTGTTCAGTGCTCCGTGCCGCAGGAGCAGAGCCATCGCTGCTCCACCGAGTCCTGTGGGCAGAGGCACTTCCCGAGGGCACCCTGTAGGCTGCTCTGCTGACAGGGCAGCCTTCACAAATAGCAACCGGCTGCTGCAAACAATCGAGCCGAGTCTCTGTCTGCAGCTTCCCCTGGAGCTCGAAGACTCTTGCGCATCCTGCAAATGCCCTGTGAACTTCAAACTTCCTGGAGTGAAAAATAGGAATTTGGGAATCCTTTATTTTCTCGGCTAGTCCTTAAGGAAGTCAGAGCGCTCTTGCTTGCAGTCTTCATTCCTGATCTTTCCCACCTCGCATCCCCGTCCAGGCGCCAACCGCAAGCCCAGCGCCCAGGCCCTGGCTCTCACTTGGGTTTCTCCTCTTTTCCAGAGCAAGCGCCCGAGCAGGGCCTGGACAGGTTCAGCTACGGTGAGTGTGTGCCACAGGTAGCCCGGGGGCTATGGGCAGCCCGCTCCCACGCCTGCCCGTGGGCTCTGTGCTGTGGGCTGAGCCCCATGCCTCAGCTGGGCTGACGCCAGCTCGGCTCTCCTCCTCCCCAGACTATGAGACCATCCGCAACGGGGGGCTGATCTTCGCGGTCGTGGCTTTTGTCGTTGGGCTCCTCATCATCCTCAGTAAGTGTCTTGGGTGGGCCGGATGCCCTCCTCAGCTCTGTTCCCCCACGCGTGGCCCTTTCTCCGCTCGCCTCCCACCTTGCCCCATGCCAGGCACTGGCCGGGTGCTGGGGTGGGGGGGACCACTGACCCTGCCCCACCGTGTGAGGGGTGGGCATCGCCTGCAGCCGGGGCTGCCTGGGAATTTTCCATCTAGGCAAGCTCCCAACAGAAAGCGAGTTGGGAAGGAGACAGCGTAAACGGTTCGCATTTCCCTGCCAGCGTCAAGGCTTCAGAGGGAAGGTCACTAATTAAAAATAGCAGAGAAAACTCTGACATTTCCAGAGTGAGAAACCAGCTTTCCCAGAGCCCTCAGACCTCGGCGGCTCCCAGGGAGACTCGGTGCTGAGCATGCAGGGCACCCTGCGACCCTGCCCGTGCATACAGGGACTGCCTGCCTCGCTCCGCATGGCTGGGGGTGGCCGCAGAATTGCAGCTGCACGCCGTGACGTTGCCCAGCAATTTTAGGGGGCAAGATAAGAAAATCACCCACATTTGCAATCTCAGGGGCAGCTGAGGGAGAAAGGCAGACATCCAAGCGGGCTCTCGTGGATGGCGCCTTGCTGGGCAGCGCCAGGGGCTGCAGCTTCGGGGTCCGGGGCAGTGCAGGGAGGCTGGCTGGGCAGCGTGGCTGAGCCAGGGGCTGGGAGGCAGCATGTGGGGTCGGTGTCTCCCCGCACCAGTGGGAGCCGGGCGGGAGGCCAGCCCCAGCGTGGAGGCAGGGGGGCTCGGGGCTTCCCTCAGGAGCTAAACCCAGTGGTCCCCAGCAGGGGACAAGTCCGCTGAGCAGAGAGGGGCAGGTGAGATGGGATGGGGTGGGGCGGGGGGGGGGGGAAGGCTCTAGCCACAAGAGGCCTCAGTTGCTCCTCTTGCCCCCAGGCCAGCGGTTCCACTGCAGAGGGAAGAAGAAGAGAAGGTGGGTATTGCACGGTTTTAAGGCAGCCTCCTCTCTCCTCCCTGTCCTAGTCCTGCCAGCGGAAAGGGCTGGGGTCTCGGCTCATACTCCCTCCTGGTTCAGCCACATTGCCTAATGTAACACATCTCCCCTTGCTTTTCACTCCACAGACAAGGAAACGAGGAAGACCTGTAGCTGCAGGTAGGTTGCAGGAGGACGCACCCAGCTGGCAGCCAGGCTCCCCAGGTCTGCCTGGGCTGGGCAGTGATGCTTCGAGGCACCCGTGCTTCAGGGAAGTACCTACGTGGGGGTCTGTCTGGGGAGGAGAGGGGCTAGGGCACGCTGGCCTGTGCGGCCATGTAACCCTCCCATTCTGTCTGGTTTCAGAGCTGCCATGCTGCCATGGAAGCAGAGCTTTCTCCAAAGCAGCGAAGTCCTTGCCAAGGGCCACCCCTTACCCCGCTCCAGTGGATCCATTACCCTGCTCACCCCCGGCGAGGCCAGGACGCAAATTGCCCTCGTGCTTTTCCCTCTGTTAGATGCAGCAAGAGTTTCTTGGCTAATAAAGTTCAAGCTGAGAGAGGTTAAAGTTTGTGCCCGAGGCATTTGAATCACCCACTCTCCTGGCCTGGCACCAATGACTTTTATGCCCTGCAGACATCTTCCAATACAGACCCAGGAAGGGTTTCTGCTGGCTCCTCTGCACACCCGCAGCATGGAGCAGCTGGCCGCCTCCGCTCTGGGTTTGCACCAGGGCCTGCGGAGGGAGGGACGTTCCTGCTTTCAGCCACCCTGGCTGCTTTGAGGAAACATCCTCTTGGCCAGCATGAATGTTGGCTACAGGTCCCCGAATCCTGTGGCAAATGCCTTTCCCCTGGGGTACACGGTGAGGGGTTTGGAGCACTACCCCCGCTGTGCAGGCTGCAGGCCAGGTCAGAGGCAGAAGCGAGCGTGCTGTTCGCAGGGGGCCGTTTGCATGTCTGCTTTCTGGGACTGCTTGATCCGGGCATCCTTCCTGGGCAAGGACGGGTTTGGGATGGTGCATCCAGCTCCTCAGTTTTGCTGCCTCTCTCCTCTTTGGATACAGACGGCAGCAAAAAGGAAGAAAACTCTCCCGCAATTGGGCGGTGAGTGAGGAGGGAGCTTTGCTCAGAGTGCCTGCCTGCAGGTGAGTTGGACTGACACAGACATCTAGCGACCAGGCAGCGGCCCCACTGATGGCTCTGCTGCCAGCCCCCCAAACCACTGCCCCCCAGCATCCACAAGCCCTTCCCTTGCAGGCTCTGGGGCCCAAGGTGTGCCTCGGGTCACCCTAAGCAAGCAGAGAAGTAGAGCTTGCAGAGATGTAGGCAGCGGGGAGCTCGCTCCCAGCTCCAGCAGTATGTGGGGGGTGCTTTGCTGGGGAACGCTGCAGGTGAGGACCAGCAGAATGCGGTGCTCTGTGGGCAGCAGGGCAGGAGCCTTCACTTCTCCATGCTCGCAGTCCCGCATGGGCACCCGTTCTGCCGGCAGCGCCGTGGGAGCGGGGAGTCTGTGGGGGCCCGGCTGGTGGTGGCGGAGGGGCCGGTAAGGGTTCTTGCCCAGCTCGGGCCAGTTCCCCTCATCACCTGTAGCCCCGCAGGGGTTGGGCGCGCACTGTGCTGCATTCTGGAAGCCTGAGTGTCCCGGCACTGCTGGCGGAGGAGAAACCAGCTCGGCTGCTCCGTTTGGGCCTCAATTGAGGTCAGACATTGACAGTGAAATAGGATTAGCTGAGGGAAGGTTATTAGACAAAATCCGTGCAATTTGTCTAATCGGAGGTGCTTATTTAACACGGTAAGGAGATTATTTTGAAATAGAATTTTGACTTGACACTGACCCACTAATAAAGCCTCATGGCAGCTTTGCACAGCTTGAGCGGGAACCAGAGGCCTTCGGTGGAGGGAAAGGAGTGCCTGTTTAGCAGCGCAGACAAGCCGAAGGGTTTGCTCGCAGCAGAGCTGGCCCTGCCCTCCCCCTGCTCTGACCTCCAGGTCCTCACCAGCAAGGCGTACAGCATGGTTGTGGTCCCCTAAAGAAGGAGCTAAAAGGCCCAGCAGCCGGGAAGGCAGCCGGCATATAAGATGAGCCTGTCCTCAGCAGCATCCCACATCCTTGAGGCCCAGGGCTCCCGGGGCTCCCTGTCCTCCCCAGCGCCCGGCCATGCCAGGGCTCAGGGCACAGGTGTGCCCTTCAGGGTGCGCGTCCCCTGGCACTGGCCCCCCGGAGAGCCCCGCAGACAGAACCCCTGCAGCTCAAAGGCAGGAGATTAAGGGGAGCAAAAAGCCATGTCTGGCTCCCTGCGCAGGGGGATCCCTGTCTCGGCACCAGATGGCATTAATAGCATTATTCTGCACGGCTCGCGGACACCCACGTGTGCATGCACGCTCGCGCAGCTCTTTGCACCCCTGGCTGGGGCTTGGGGGCCATGCCAAGGGTCAGCGACGCTGACGGGGTGTGTGGTGGCGGAGCAGGAGGTGCTGCCGGCACTTCAAGGCTTGCACCGGGGGTTATGTTTGGAAGGCAGGCTATTATCAGAGATAAACTGTGAGCAGCCTGGCTCTGTGCCCCTCCAGGACGGAGCCTGGGAACTAGGACCAGGGAAAAGGCATAAGCAAAGTATGTGATGCATGGTAAACGTGGCCTCCCTGGGCCAGGGGCAGGGGTGCTGCCAGCAGCCCCTGCTCCCCGGGCCAGCACATGGGTGTGAGCTGCCTCCAAGGCAGGGCTCTCTGCTCCTCTCTGTGTCTCCGCAGTCCTCGGCTTTGGAGGTTAAGCCCAGGAGCTATGGGAGTGGGAAGACCACAGGAAAAGGCCACCGTGTCTCTGCTCGGCTGCCTTTCTCCTGCCGCTGCCCCGGTGAGAGGCTCCTGCTCTCCCAAGGGCTTGGGCAGGGGGAGTTTTGGGCCCCGTTGGAGGGTGCCCCACGGGACAAACCCCAGCGCCGCAGCCCTTTCCCTGCACCCGCAGCCCTGCGGGTCAGCTGGGAGCTGTGGCCTCGGCGAGGACATGTTCGCCTTCTCCCCTGAAGCAGGCAATCTTGGAGGATTTCTCTCACAGTCCCTTGAGCCATTAATCTTCTCAAAGTAAATCTTTTTGGTGACACAAAGGGGATTGGGTAAGTAATACAGCGGACAACTGGAGTGTCCTTTCCTCTGGGAAGCCTTCCAGTTCTGAACAGCTTCCCCTTGGCACTGGCTGTTCCCTGTTTGTTTTGCCAGTCCCTGGACGGACAGGTACGAGGGAGAGGGGCTCCGACCGGCTGTGGCTCGGCCAGCTTCTGTGCTTAATCCATGGCTGAACGTGAGGAGATGAAGCACCGGGGCAGGAACAGGAGGAGGAGCGGCCAGGGAGGCCGGCTGCTCAGCTCGCCCAGCCTGGAGGCCACCAGTACTGCTCCGCCATCTCCGTCATGCCACGGATGCATCGGGCCCACGAGGAAACGTGAATGCAAAATGTCTCCTCATCATTAGTTAAAACAGGAGAGCAGCAAATGGTGACTAATGGAGCCAAAGAGGAACACTTGACAACACGAGAGACGGGGCCAGGCTGGCGAGGAGCCAGCCACATGCCTCGTTCTCCCTTTGTTCTGCTCCTGAAAAGGCAGCGCATCCATCAACAGCAACGCGTCTGCCAAAACAGCAGCATTCCACGGTCTTAAATTATCTCCCCGACCAAAGTAAATAACATTTCGGCCCTCACTTCCAGGTTGCAGGTGCCCCAAAGCGGTGGTTTT
The DNA here is from genome assembly GCA_027564655.1 of Leptodon cayanensis. Lineage (NCBI taxonomy): Eukaryota > Metazoa > Chordata > Aves > Accipitriformes > Accipitridae > Leptodon > Leptodon cayanensis. Next base: position 6,935,662 of record JANXJC010000085.1, read on the forward strand.
CGGGAAACACCTGCTCACGCCAAGACGGGCCCGCAGGGGAGCCCTGCGGCAGTGATGCTGTGCGAACGCAGCCCCGCAACTCCGCTTCAGCGGTGTGAGTCCGGCAATGGACAGGCCGGCTCCTCACGGCCGCTTTCGTGGAAGGCTGAAGCTGCGAAGCAAAGAAGGGTCTTTGCAAAGCCGGTGCCTTGGCCCTGCTAAAACTTTGTCGAGCCGCTGGTGACTCTCCAGGCTGGCCCTGGAACCGGCGAGGACAGGGACTCCGCTCACCCCCTCCTTGTAGGGGGGCTTCCCTCCGCCGGGCCTGAGCTGCATCTCCCGCACCCTCACCTCTGAACTACCGCCCAGGGAGCGGAGCACAAGCCCTGCCTCAAGCCCCGGGCACCGGGGCCGGGCCGCGGCCGCCGTCCCCGGGAGAAGCGGGGCCGCGCTTCCCCGCTCCGCGCCGCGACAACACTAGGGGGAAGCAAAAATCAAGCTTCTGCCCTGGAAAGCGGCTTCCAGGCGAGGCGGGAGCCCCGTCCGGCCCCGGGGGGGACGGGACCCGGCGCCCTTCTCAAGCCGCGGGGCGGGGGGGAGGGCCTTCCGGAGCGCCAGCGCCAGGGAGCCGAGGGGCTCGGGGAGGCATCCCGTTTCCAGGCACGCCGGGCTGCCAGCCCCCTCCGCCCGGCCGCAAGCCCCTGGCCGCCTCCGGGCCGTTGACCCTCCCGCGGCAGCCGCTCGCTCGCTCCCCTCCGCCGGCTGGGGAAACTGAGGCACGGAGCGGGGCCGCCCCGCGCCCGCAGGGGGGGCGGCTCTCCTCCCTTGGCCGGCGTCGCCGGTGGCAGCGGGGTGGCGGGGGGGCGGCCGTGCGGGGCAAGGCCCGGGCATGGGCTTGGGCCTGGGCCGCCGAGGGTTTGCAGCAGGCCGGCTCTGCTGGCCAGAGGGGTGCTGCGAGGCTAAGTTGGTGACTGCGTGGGAAGCGCTTTGTGGAAATCGGCTAGGACCAGATAAGTAGCCCTGTTGTTTTAATGACCGCTTCCTTCCCCGGGGGATTTGTCTGGGAGGGCGGCTGAGGGCACGGCGCTGGGTACCCATGGCGGGAGGGCTGCTGGGGCGAAGGACATTCCGCACCCCTCCACAGCACCTCGTCCCTGGCACGGGGCAAAGCCTTGGCCTGCAGCTGGCCCCGGGGGCTGCAGGGGTGCCCGTCAGGACCTCTTTTCCCCAGTGACCCTCTGTGGGTGGGCACGGAGGGTGGTTTTTTTGCGTATCGGTGGAAGAACTAGCCTTAGGTGAAGGCACCTGGCTGGCGAACAGGGCAGGTGAGCCTGGGGCACCCCTGTGACCCCCAGAGCTCTGGGGCCCTGGGCGGGGCCCGGACCTGAGCGTACAGGCTGCCCAGAGCTGGAACAAACACTGGGGAGGGGGAGGTTAGAGGAGGCTGCGTGGCTTAGAGGGGTTGTGGCAACAGCCCCCCTTGCCCTGGGAGAGAGGCAGACGTGCCTCTTTTGTGGGAAAGACCCTGCTGTATGTGTCCTGCTGTGGTGAAGCACGGATGGTCCCTTCTCCCGAAGGGGCAAGCCTGCTGGGGCTCAGACCCACACACAGGCATGTGTCGCTATAACTTCTCCTGTCTTGGGTGGAGTTTGGGCCAGGCAAGGAATTTCTTAGTAGGAGCTTTACCCTTGAGCTAGCTGTGCAGCTGGGCTTGCTGCTGGCTCTGGCAGGTTGCTCGCTGCCTGTTAGCAGGTCGGCGGCTCCATGAGACACGCTTCTCCCAGCGTGTTAGTGCTGGCCTCGCTTCCTGGGAGGCTCCTGTGTGCTGCCAAAGGGCAGGTCAGCGCTGCCCAAGTAATTAACGTGATGACTTTCAGCCCTTCCCGATCACAGCTGTGTGAAGCACGTGACACCACGCCAGCCTGCTGATGGAGTGGATGTTAGCAGGATACCAGCTTTCCGGGCTGAATGCTCGTGCAAAGGTGATGCACAAACGCTTCCTGTGTGTATTCAGCCGCCGGAAGGCTGACAGCCCTAAACGGTGGCTGCTGGGCAGGAGCTGAGTCCCAGGTGTGGGCTCGCAGGAGCCAGCTCCGGGGAGCACCTGGCTGCCAGACCCGCATGTGCACCTGGGTGTGGGAGGCTGACACACAGCCTGGGCTGAACAATCAATGGAGGAGCAAACGGGGCCGTAATGAACGGCACAGACAGCTCAAGGAGTCTCTGTGGCTCGCCGAGCGTGACCTGGGGCCGGTCGTTCACCCTGTCAGCCTTTAGTTGTTATCTCTTCTTGGGCTGCATCCCATCTTGTCAGCAGATGCTGGCCTGTCCTGGAGGAAGGAGCTCTTGGCAGGGGGATGTTGGCGCTCTGGGTAGAGGCTGGCTCTCTGAGCTAGGGATGATGAGGAAACTTGCTGGAGATGCTGAACAGCCAAGGGAGCTAAAAACAAACCGGCGAGTAGCATTTGCTCCCCCTGCACACGTGCCTCGAATGGAGGCCCTGCAGGCGCTGTGCCAGCGAGTGCCCTGCCAGCCCACGCACCCCCATTTTGTTTGCTCCTGGGCGTAGGAGGGTAGAAACGGCACCCGAGTCCAACACCTTGCGCGTCGGATAGCAAAATGCTATAGTGGGTTTTGCAGCTGGAAGATTCCCGTCAGCAGCCTGGCCTGTGCTGCCATCCTGCAGCAGCTGCTGGGGAGGGAAGGGGGCAGATGCCTGGCATGTGGCTGGTGCTCCCCAGAGCCTGGGAACGCTCGTTGCCTTGGGTATGGGCCCGAATACCGATTTCCTCGCTACGTATCGGCTAACATCTGTATACGGATGTAGGTGGTGATTGAAATGCACCTCAATTCCTAGAGGGATGCGTGGGCACTGGGTGTGCATCAGCTGCTGCTTCATCGCCTCTTGGGACGCTGATGGCATGGCCAGGGGTATGAGTGAGGCAGCAGCGAGCGGTGTGGGGCCAGGGAGGAACACGTGCACGTGTGGGAGGGCTATGTGCCGGGGGCACCCACGCACCATGACAGAGCTGCTGAGGTGGCCTGGGAACGGGCTGAGTAGGGGGTGGTGATGGAGCTACGGAGCTTGGCAGCACCGAGGAAGGGGAAGCACGTCCTCGGGGGGGGTGCAGGGTGCAGCACCGCACTGCAGGCAGTGCACAGGGCTGGCAGCGCGTGGCGCTAAAGGCAGCGAATAGCGCT
>JANXJC010000085.1:6938941-6995675 GCA_027564655.1 Leptodon cayanensis
GGGGAGGAGGAGGAGGAGGAAAGGCTGTGGTGTGTCAGACCTGTGCAGCATGGGCACTGCATTTGCTCCCGTCTCTGCTGTTGGCTTTTTGGCACTGAGGTCTGGGCAGGTGTGTGTGTATGTGGGTTAGGTGACAGCTGGCCTCATTGCGCCCATCGCTACAATGCGGGTGTCTCTGGCATGGGTGGCCTGGAGTAGGGAGGGGCAGGGGGATGTGGGGCAGGTGTGCGGCAGCCTTAGCCCTGCTGGCTTCTCGCCGTCCTTCAGCTGCGTCCCTCCTCTGTGAAGTGGGAATCGCTCGCCCACACTGTGCAAGTACCACCTCGGCAGTGTGGGTGAGCTCCCTGGCTCTTCCAAGGGACTCCCTCCCAAGCATGAGGAATTGCAGCGAATGGGTGCAGGTTGAAGCTGGCCGAGGAGCTGTTGTGGTTTTTGCTTCTTTGACTGGGTGACGATGGTTGGGTTTTCAACTGAATCTAAACAGTGTTTTTTTCAAAATTGGTCCATCACGCGTTGTCGTTTTGTTTGAAGTCGGAACGCTTCAGTCTTTCTTTCTGTTTATTTTCCAACAAATCGGGATTGGAAAGGCTGCTTTGGAAAGCCAAGAAAACCTGCTATAATCGCTTCCGGAAGAGACGTTCTGAACCGCTCTAGCAGTCCAGACAAATTGGCTTTGGTGCAACTAAGTCTTGGGGAATGAGATCCTAGGCTTGAATTAAGCCTTCGATAAGTACACCCCAAAGCGAAGCATTAAGTGGAGTTGGTTTGTGACTTGCTGGCTGGAGGGATGAGGGGGTAGCAGAGTCGGCCAGGTGTCCCCTGTCGCGGGAGCAGCCCGGGCCGGTGCAAAAGCCGCATTTCTCTCCTCCGGCGAGGAGGGGAGCTGCCTGCCCCTGTCGCGGGAGCAGCCCGGGCCGGTGCAAAAGCCGCATTTCTCTCCTCCGGCGAGGAGGAGAGCTGCCTGCTGCCGGCGGGGCAGCCCGGGAAAAGCCGGCCAGGTGCGGGGGCCGGAGGGAGCCCGGCCGAGAGCTTAGCCTCGGCGGGGAGCGGCTCGGCGGGGGCGGGGAGAGCGCGGGAGCCCGGCCCGCCCTCCCGACGCCACTCGCCGGGAGCGGGGGGGGGAGGAGGAGGAGGAGGAGGAGGAGCAGCGGCTGCGAGCTCGGCGCTGGGCACCTCAGCCTGGCTGGCAGCGCGGCGGCCGGGAGCGCGGCACGCCGGGGGCACCGCACCGCCCGCTATTGCGCCGCAGCCCGGGGCCAGCGCTGCTCTTTATGGCATGTGGCTGGTAACTTTTTTCCTGCTGTACTCTTTGCGGAAAGGTACGTCGGCCCTGGGGCGGGCGGGGGTACCCGCGGGGCTGGGGAGAGCGCTCGTCCCGGGCGGAGCGGGGTCCCGGTGCCGGGGGCCGCAGGTAGCATCCCCCGGCGGGGCCGGCGTTCGGGCGGTCCGGCTCCCCGCTCTCCCGGAGCGCTTGGAGCAAAAAGCCTGAGCCCGTCAGGCAGGAGGAATCCAGCCGTGCTTTCCAAATCGCATCCTGCCCTCCCGGCAGGCTGGATCAAGGGGAACCCAGCGGCTTGCTAAAAACGGGGGGCGGCGGGAGCGGGGGGGAATCCATGGAACCAGCGTGTCAAGGAGACGCACCCTCAAAGCTCAGAGATTGAATTAAAGTTGGAGATAAAGGGAATGCTGTGCAAATCTATCGAGGGAACACTCCAAACCCAGTCTCTGCTATAGATGCAGTTAAAAAAGGCAGGCGAGGAGCCGCGCGTAACATGGGTAGTTAAATCTCAGCGCGTTTGTTACAACAATCAATCGATGTTACATAAAGGAATTGCCCGTTTCCGAATCTGTGGGAATTTTTAATTGCATTCCAGTAATAAATTGCCTCTTTGCACATGACCCGACCCGCGGATGTGGCGATGGAAGCGCCCACCTCTTGGAAAATTGTCTGCTTGGGGGACGTGAAGTGACATTTGCCCTAATTACCTTTTTTGACGTTTGACAACGGCAAGGGGGAAATTTTAGGGAAGGAGGAAAGTGAAAGAAAGGGGACTGAGCTGCCTCTTTACTTTGCTTGCCACCTAGTACGTTACCCCTTTCCCTGAATGTTGATCCAATGAAAAATATTTGCCGAGGTTTAATAGGGCATCCTGTCCAGTTATGTGGTGATGATGATCAATTATTCCATCAGTTATTAATTATGGAATAGCTGCTTTATTTGAGCTGGAGGAAAGCTGCGTTTGGGGGCTTTACCCAAAATCACTATTGTGTTTAGGGTCTGCTGAGCCGAACGTGCCAGTGTCTGCTTTGCTTACATTTGCGTTTTTTACCGTGCTAACAAGAAAAAACAAAACCAAAACCAAATCACCATCGAGGATGCTGCAATTCCCGCCCCCCCCCCAGCAGTCAAAATAATAAAGAGCTGCACTGGGCTTAGCGCTTTTGCGTGTTTTCAGCCCCAGCTTCTTGGAAAAGGGATCTCTTCCCACAGAGCTATCTCTTCAGAGAAGAGCAAATTAAAAGCCTCCATTAGCACAACTCCTCCTGGCCTCATTTTCTCTTTTTTGAGAACTAAAAGGTGTCTTCAGTATGGAACAGTCCTGGTGATGGAAAGTGTTAAAGTGAAATGGTTCCAGAGAGAGGGCAGCGATACAATAGAAGTTTCATTAGAATAATAGGATAAAACCAAATGAATTGCTTAATGCACGATAAACCTTTCAGATACTTCATATTTCTGGGCATCGAAGCACATCCTTTTAACGTGTTCCTGCTGTAGAACAAGAGCTCAAGTAGAAACTGAAAGCAAATAAACATTTGATCCAGGGGACTGCTGAAGTTCAGAAATCCCTCGATGGGCTGTAGTGGCTTATTTCTTCCCTGCTTTGAAAAAACACAAAAATGGGTGGTGGGCAGCCAAGCAAACGGAGAGTTGAGCAGAAAGACAGTCTGGCAGTGTGAGCAAGAGCAGGCGGGCAGAGGAGGAGGGGAGGTGAGTGGTGAGCAGTGTGATGAAGAGCAGACTGGGCAAAATTGAGCGGCTTGGAGCCGGGAAAGCGTCTCCCTGTGTGCTCTTGCTGGATCTCTCTGCCACCTGATTTATATTGGCATTATATTTACATTATGTTCCTGTATTGGGTGCAGTGAACTATGCAGCTTGCGTTCTTTAATCTCTCCCCATCTTGGCCCCCCAGTGTGGCACAGCGCTCGTTTGTCTCTGAAATGAAACATGGAAACCTCATTAACTGCACGGAGGAGAAGCCTGCAGTGCTGAACTCCTTGCCGTGCCGTGCCCGGTGTTTGTTTATCCTGCGGAGAGCCAAAATTTCCCAGCACAAGGAGCCACGATGGCAACTTGCCCAGAGCCCTTACCTGCACCTGCCGTGGGCTTAGGGCTGCTCCTGCCTTTGGACCGGAAAATCGATATAGGCAAGCCTCATGTTTCGTGGTGCATTTGCTCTCCGGAGGAATATGCTGTGCCTCGCACAAGTGCCTCGCACCAGGGAAGCGCTATTGAGCAGCCCTGCCTGGAGATGGGGGCTGTGTGGGAGCTGTAGGCTTAGCTTTGGGCAGCCGTGGCACGGGGTGCCTTTCCGCTACACTGCTCTGGTCTCTGCCCATATGGTCCCGAGGTGGAGGGATGGGGAGTGCTCTGTCCTTCGAAGCAGCTGATGAGCCGGGTGCGAGAATCAAACTGGAAGCCTTTCTCTGGGGCAGGAATTCTCCTGATGTGGCAGCATGCGGGTTCTGAGCTGTGCCTTGGGTAGCACGAAGGCATCTCGCACTCGAATAAGCAGGCTGGTAGTAAGCGCGTCTTCCTAGGAGGGCACGAAGGAGGAAGGTGTTCAGTTGTTGCAGTTGTTACGACGCGTGCTTTACCAGGAGGCTGCTGCGGCGACAGGTTTGGGTGCAGAGTGCTTTTTGTCTTTGAAATCTCGATTGTAGCCAGCTACGTATTTTTACATAACCATGACTTTGTGAGGTACCCTTTCCCTGCTTGTAGATCCGTAAGAAATAAGCCCCACCACATGCAATCTGCATATTGCCGCCATCATCTGCCAGCAGAGCTGTACCAAATATTTAGGAAATCCATTTCCTGACTCTTGCTAATGCTTGCTGCCGGCCCCAGCTGCTGCCTCTTGGAAAGGGCTGTGTCGGCGGCTCCTCTTCTTGAGAGAAGGGAGCGAGCACAACTGAGAGGGGGAAAGGAGAAGGTGAGTGAGGTTTCAGAGCTTGCTCTATTGATCTCTTCCCCTCGTTTCTCATACCTGTTGGCCGCATGGTGGAAATCCTCATCTCCGCCTTGCCAAGCGAGTGCGTGGGCTGCAGTGTGCCGGACGGCAGGGACCGGCGGCTCCGGAGGAAGCCCGGCAGCAGGCGTCCGCGGCCTCTGGAGCGGTCCCTCGCTTGCCCCTCGAGGCTGCTGGGCTCGGTGCCAGCCTCCCCGGGGGGGACCTTGCTGTCACCCTGGCTTGGCAATGTCACCACATGTCCCTTAGGACTCAGCTGCAGCTCCTCAGGCTTCATATTCAGCGGGGCTGAGGCGTGGAGGCAGGCTGTGGAAGGGGAGGGAGAGGCCATCGCCTGTGGTCCTCAGGCTTGTTCCTCACCCCCCAGAGCAGAGGGCCCCTAGGGGGAGCTCGGGCAGGTTGGGGGGCTCGGGAGGTGGTGCAGAGCTGGGGGATGTCCAGCTCTGGGTCAGCCCCCGATGCGGATGGGGTGGTGAGACTGGTACCTCCAGCAAGCCGATGGGGGAGGTTCAGGGGCCAGGCAAAGCAGTGGGGAGAGGTGTTTGGGTTTGTTTTTTTTTTCCAGGCAAGGGTTACAGCCTCAGCCTGGGTGCTGTTGTAATAGCTGGAGGTGGTTCAGGCCTTAATTTCCGTGCAGATGCATTAAAGAGCAGGTGGCTTGCACTCCCAGTGTGTTTAAGCGGTGCCCTTACCCGCAGAGCACCAGAGGCAGCATTCCCCTTCACTCCTGCTTCAGTTCGCGGTGACGGCAGCCGCCAGTCGGGACCACGGTGCTCGGGCCAGAGGGGCTGTGCCACAGGGGTGGTACTCCTGCGGTGGCCGAAATGCAAGGCCAGGGCACGGAAGGTGCTGCGGCAGGTACTTGCCGTAGTGCTGGGCACCAGCTGAATGCCCCAGGCTGTTGCTCAGTGTTTTGTGGCACAGTTTCCACCCCCCTGAGACTGGTCCCTGAGGGGTGCAGCATGGGGGAGGCCGCTCGGCTGGAGTCATGGATTTAACCCTTTGGGCTGGAAAGCCACTGCAGGGGGGTGGCATCCCGTGGGGCCGTGCTGCGCTCCTGGCGGGGTGCGTGCACCTCTTGTGCTCCGCTTGAGAGGGTACCAGCCTCCTCTTTCTCACCTCGTCTCGCTGCCTCTCTCCCCATCCCCTCCGTGATGCTCGGAGATGCCACTTCTTGCTCTGTCAGCTCCAAGGTCGCTCCATTCATTAGGAGAAAGGCTATTAAAAGTGTTCTGAAGATGAGGGCTTGAAGGAAGCTCATGCCAGGACAGGCCAAAGACTGCTCCAGCATTACAAACGTGCGGGCGGTATGTGATGGAATTACTGTCGTAGCTTAAAGCGGTGGAAAGGAAAGATTAGGACTTGCCACCTACCTGTAATTCCCACCAGGCAGTGCGTGCCAAGCTTGGGTTCACTTTCTCCTTGAACAGGGCAGGTGTCAAGCACCCTTAATGAGGATAATAAATGAGTGGCGATTAGCCTGCTGTTCTTCACGGCATCCCTGCAGCCCGTTACAGCTGGTGGCTGGAGAAGCCCCAGCGGCTCCTACAGTTCTTTGGCTGATCTGTGGGTGGGCTTTCTGCCCTGGTGCTGCCTCGGCAGCATCTCGCCTGGCCTTGGAGGAGGGCTGGGCTGGGCACCTGGGTGGTCAGACCACCAGGCCCAAGAGGGAGGCCCTGGGAAAGGTGCTGCCAGTGGGATAAGGTGAACTCGAGCCTAGCACCTGTCCTTTCTGAGGTGCTGTGAAACCTCCTTTGGAATGCCAGCAACACACTTAATGACAGCAAACGGTCAAGCTTCCAGTGGCCACTCTTTTGTAAAGAAGTACTCGGGCACTCATGGACCTCTGCCACCCCTTGAGAGGAACGGTATCAGCCCAGGCTGGATTGCCCGTGCCCAGAGGATTGCACGTACACCCTTGAAACACAAGTTGTTTAGCCTTTTCCCATCTCTGTCGGGTTTCTGCCCAGTTACTGATGTCCAAAAGACCTTGCTCAGCCTTGAGAGGCTTGCTGGGTTTTGGTGGGCACGGGACTGGCGGGGGGTGCTGAGCAAGTAGTGTGCCAACACACATGATGTACGTGCATCACAGGCAGAACGAACTCCTTAACGGAGGGGAAACAGCTCTCTAATTGTGCTGGCATGAAGCTGGTTGTTGTCTCAGACCAGTCCTAGATCCACTTCCTAGCAAAGGAAGGGCTCTTCCCATGAGGTTTGGAGGAGAGGAGGGGTTGCCTTGCTGGGCACTCGCCTGGGAGGTGATGGCGTTTCTGTGCTTACGCAGGCTGAGGTCAGCCTGTGCCGCTCCTTATACAGGACTCGCACCTACATCTTGGCTGCCTCTTCCAGAGATCTGTGGCTTGGTGACAGATCCTGGGGTTAGTTTATGGCTGCTCTGCCTTAGCTGCTCGTTAGAGCAAATGAGTGGTTTCTGCACGGCGCAGCGCTTTGTGGTGCCGAGGTTGGCCGTGCCGCTGAAGGTATTGGAGTTTGGAAAGTCCAGCAATTTAGGCTAGTAAATATTCCAAAGGGATGATAGCAAAATGACTTGCTTCTCCCAGCTCTGATAGAGATATTAATATTTCAATACCTCTAGGTTGTAATTTACTACAATTTAAGAAGATTGCACTCTGATAACTTAAAATACATGCCTTTCAGAGCAAGCTAGATGTGCCTGGCTATGCGCTGGGCTTCGTGTAGCTTCCAGCTACCAGCGGGCTGGTCTCCAGCATCAGTGCTGCACGCCTGCGTCGCTGCGTTTTCCCCAGCAGAAACTGTTCTGTTTTGGCTCCCCTAGCCTCCTCTTTTCAGGTTCATGTGAATTAATGCTCTCAATATTTAGGTTAGGGTCAGCACATCTGACCAGATGTGAGCAGTGATTTCTGGTTTAAAAATATTGCAGTGCTATTTCTAAATTTTTAATCTCTCTCAGTGATTTGGAGACAGTTTTATGAAACGCGGAATTAGGATGGTGCTCAATGCTAAATGGTAAAGGAGATTATATGGATTTAACTCTATGCGTCTGTCACATAACTATTGCCAATCCCATAACTTCCATTTTCTATTAAAAATCCGTTTCCCCCTTTGACCTGAAAAAGCTTTATGGGTAATCTGAATTTCTCTGTTTACGAGGTATTTTTCCACTCTTCGCCCCAGCCCCTCACCCATGCGTCTCTAAACCTTCCTGGGCGCTACCTGGGAAGAAGAGATTTCCCTGTCGGGCTGTGGATGGTCTCCAATCTCTGTTATGGCAGGAGCCTTCTCAAGCCATGGTCAGGGATCTGGGATGGAAATGTTGGATGGAGCCTAGGGCAGAGCCGGCTGGGTGACAGGGCGCTGAGCACAGCGGGGCGTTCCTGGTCCAAAGCCGGCGGGTGGGTGAAGGGTGGCTTTTGCTGCGTGCCTGGTGCGCCGTGTGCGCTGGCTCCGGCTGTCTTCTCCTTTGCTCAGGCGACAGGCATTACCACAAAGAGCGTGCTGCTGCTCACGGGTGCTTTGTTTTTCTTCCTCTGCCGGCAAATGTGCTTTTTCTCTGTCACGTATTTGGGAGAAGCACTGCGCTGTTCTGATGAAGGGAAATGCTGATTCATGACGACAAACCAGCCTGAAGATGTCACGAAATGACATCTGCAGGGCCGTGCGGTGGCCTCGTAGCTCTGCAAAGCCTGGCACTGCTGCGTGGGAGGCTGGGCCGGAGCGCTTTACTCCTCTGGTCCATCGCTCTTTGGGCGCTTGTCAGTGAGGGAGGAAAAAATAAATGGCTTTCTCTACTTCTACCTGTGTGTGGACATGGGATGCTGGTGCGTGGGGAGGTACGGAGATGCTTTCATGACCTATAAATCTGTTGTCTCATGTGGTGGCAGCGCTGGACCTTGCTAGTCAGCTAATCCGGTACATGGATGGCTTTGCTGGGCAGCTCTGGCAGTGCAGTGCCCCTGACGTGGGGCCATAGGGCTCTGAGCAGGCAAAGGAGGGAACTGGGTCATTTAGGTGATGATGATTCGGTGCAGAGTACATGGAGAGCAAGAGCCAGGTGCTCTTGCCTCTGATTTCCTGGGTGCTGAAAGAGGCATGAGGTTGGACATCCAGCTGGGAGCAGGATGGAGAGGACTCTGCTCTGGGAAGAGCTGAGGTGTTTCAGGGTTTCCTGTCTTGACCTGGTTGAGGACAGTGTGGAGCGGGCTGGTGGTACAACACTGAAGCAGGAGAGGCCTGTGCTCACCGCCGCCGGGCGCCGGAGGAAGCTTTGCAGGGAGATGCGAGCAGCTGTGGCCAGGAACACTCAAGCAGCCTTTCCTCAGGCAAGCACCCGCGCTGCGCTCACCCTCAGAGCTGAGGCAAGGCTATCTGTTCCGATGAGGCTTTCCTTCTCCCCTGCTCCTGTCCCCTCCTCCCCAAGTTAAGAAATCGAGGTCATGGAGGGTCCCCCATGACTCGTTTTGAACTGGCGGCACGGTAGTGATCCGCTTATTGGCTCTGCGGCACCACGAGCGGTGTTCTCGGCCAGAGCTATTAATACACCCGCCGAGGGCCGCTTTCTATATCCCCATCCTTCCGCCCACTTGGAAAGAGTGTGACTAAAAAAAGAAAACGGATCTAAGTGACTGGGGGCCTCCTTATCCTTATTTATAGGCAATCTTGCTTGCTTTGGTTGAGAAGGGGGAGCTCGTGGTCCTGGAGAGTGGGAAGGAGAGACTGGAGGAGATGGGGGAAGAGATCCCTTCCCTCGTTCTGAAGAAGGGAAGAGCTTCTCTGCGGTGCTTGTGGTGCCCTGGAAAGCTGCTCCTGGACATCCAGGTGGCCGCAAGATCTGCCTCAGACTGTGCCCTTGCACCCTGCGTGTCTCCATCTTCGCTTGGGTGGTGCAGGGATGCCTGGTGCCAGGCTGCAGCCTGGGCTTAGGGCAGGGTGGGACTGGGCTTCCCCTCCCTCTGACTCTGGGAGCGGGGAGCAGCACTGCACCCAGTTTTCCTGCCCCTCTCCTGGGGGCTGCTGCAGTGTTTGGAGGCAGTGGTAGGGTGGCGGGAAGGATCTCTACCCTGTTTGGGAGAGGCTTGCGCTGGATGTGTCAGCATTGCCAATGGGCAGCTGCAGCTGCAGGCTGGCTGGGGCTGTGCTGGGGAGCCGGTGAGGCACAGGGGTGCTGGCTGGCTCCCTGCTGCTCCGGGCTGGGGGACATCGGGGTTGGCAGGAGAGACAGTGGTGGTTTGCCGTGCTTGCTTTGTTGTCGGTGTTGCGCATGGGTGTCCTCAGGCCCGTGGGCACTGAGACATGGTCAGACCATGCGCTCAGAGCCACCTGGGTGCCTACGACCACCCGGGGAAGCCTTGAGGGGGGACACCCTGGGTACCCTTCCTTGCTTGCACAGCCCCTACTTGTCCTGCTTAGGTGCCTGTGATCCCTGATCCATGCTGCCAGCAAGAGCGCTGGCCTGTGAAAGTGGCCTTTATATTTCCAGTCCAGGCGCTGACACTCCTCCGCTCCCCTGCTCTGCCACACATGGGGGCCAGGGGCTGGGCTCGGGGCAGCTGTGCTGGGGGATGCTCGCTGTGCTAGTGGGGATTGGTGATTTCTGCAGTAACCCCCTGCCATTGCGGCCTCTGCTTCCTCCACAGCACACACTGAAGATGTTGGAACCAGCCTCTACTTTGTGAACGACTCTATCCAGCAGGTCACCTTCTCCAGCACAGTGGGGGTGGTGATCCCCTGCCCGGCAGCAGGGTCACCCAGTGCCATCCTTCGGTGGTACCTGGCCACAGGCGACGACATCTACGATGTGCCCCACATCCGGCATGTCCATGCCAATGGGACTTTGCAGCTCTACCCCTTCTCGCCATCAGCCTTCAATAGCTTTATCCACGACAACGACTACTTCTGCACTGCGGAGAACTCGGCTGGCAAAATCAGGAGCCCAAATATCCGTGTTAAAGCAGGTAGGAGCTCTCTGTGGGTACTGGGGTTTGTACAAGGTGCTGGTCTTCTCCATGGCCTGCCAGTTGGCCTGGTGAGCGCACCCCGCTCGCCTCTGTCTCCCTGGCGTGGGCCAGTAACACTGCTGACCAGCAGCGTACTGGCATTGGGACAGCAGCACTGCTGTCCCACCCATGGAGCCAAGCTGTTTTGAATGGGGATGGGAGCAGGCAGTTCTGCCTGCCAACTAGGGTCATCGCCATCCCACGTGGAGCAGTGGGACCGAGTGCCTGCTGCCTCGTGAGGGCTGCCGTGCTGTGCCGCTCTGCCTGCACCTTGGGCTGCTCTGGCAGCCCTGCTGCAAGGCGAGCGCTGCAGCTGCCCGCCCTGGGAGCAGAGCACGGAACCAGGGCTGCTGTGGTGGCCTCTTGCGAGGGGATCAATCGATGCTGCATGGATGGAGGGTGGGGAGAAGGGAAGGGTGCTGGGTAAGCAGGCCTGCTAATACGTGTTTGCAAAACAGCATCCTGCCCCAGCTACGAGCCGGCTCAAACTCGGGCTGGTTACTGGCTGGGAGAGGATTGGGGTGACCAGCAGGGAAGGGACGTGCAGTTTGGGGGTCTCCAGCGAGTGCCTGGATGCCATGGTGCAGCTGCGGCCTTACGGCAGGAGAGATCCTCTGCCTTTGAACCGATATTGTCACACCCAAGCATGCGTGGGTGCTTTTCACGGCTGCAGGAGGAGCCGGACCACGTGTGTCTGTAGTGGGGAGACCCCCACTGTGTCCCCTAGCCCTCCTCAGGCCCGTCTGTTCCCACTGTAGCATCCAGCCCCAGCATGCCAAGGCTTATTAAGCAAAGAAAAAAGGAGGAATATGGCAAGAGCTGATTCCAAAAGCCATTATAGTAAATTATTGACCAGGCTGAGGAGGGCTAATAGCCCAGGAATGGCTTCATTATGTAACCTATTAAAAGCGGGGCTAGCAGAGGGAACATGACAGAAGTGACTACAGGGTTTTTTATTTTAATACCTTGTACTGCGGAGTAAATTGGTATTAACCCCCTTCCACAGAGTGAATTATTTACCAACACTATCAGGTTACCTATAAACCACAGCTTGGTGGAGGAGGGACGGCGACAGATGGGGTGTAGTAAAGGCAGACGTGCAGCATGGAGCTTTTGCCCTCCTTGTGCCGGGCACCACAGGCTGGGCTTCCCGTGGGGCAGCCGGGCAGTGGCGAGGGCGGTGGCCAGCTGGTGCCTGCCAGCACCCCAGGGCGCAGGAGGGCAAGCGGCCCCTTGGCGTGGGGTGAAGTGGCCGTGTCCCGTGTGGCACCGCGTCCTGTGCTGCAGCACCCCGGCTGGCTCTGTGGTCTGCAGCAGACAATTACCGTCGCGGGGATGGCTTGTGCTTCTGAGTGGACGATCACGGCCCCTCTGGTGCTGATGACCCTGGGCTCGACGTGGCCTGCAACTGCAGAGTTCTGCAGACTTCCCTGGCAGGGGGTGCAAAGGTGATGGTGCCAGGGGCTGCAGGCGCCCCGCGCTCGAGCAGCAAGGATGGCAACTCTGGCTCTCTGGAGAGTTGGTGCTCTGGATGTGCTGCAGGGGAGAAAGCTTGTCTTGGTCCTTGCCTTCCTGCCGGGCGGGCGGCCTTTGCTTCACTCTTCTCCCACATGCTGAGGACTTCCTTGGGATCGTGGCAAGCCAGTAGCAGAGCTGAGTCCTGGCTTTCATTGCATGTTATCCTTGTGGGAATTATTCCCAGAGGCAGCCAAAGGGCGGAAGCCCCAGTGGCAGCTGCTGTGCGGCAGAGGTGCTGGGGCAGCCGCTGCTGCCCCTGTGTGAGGGCCGCTCCAGGTTGGGGCAGCTGTGGTGGCGGTGAGCGTGCGGGAGGCCAGGCTGGATCCTCCTCGTGGTCCCCGTTAGAGCCCGTGAACAAAGCTCCTGCTCCACGTGTTTATGGGGGCTTTTGCTAGCTAATCTGCTTTGGCTCTGGAGTCCCTTTCCATGGTAGGCTTCTCCCCATGCCCTCAGGGCGCAGACCTTTGTCCTCCCTGCCGGGGCACTGGGTAAATAACCAGAGCAAGCCAGAGGCCGCTCCGAACCCTCTTCCCTGCTTTCACCTGGTGCAGGCGGGTGGCTGAGCTGCAGGCGGGTGCAGGAGAGGCGAAGGTGGGCCAGCCCTCTGCAGCTTGGAACTGAATGTCTCATGGCTGCTGCTGGTCTCCTCTGCCAGGCAGCTGGTGCGCAGAGCCGGCCAGCAAGCATCACCGTGCACCCCAGGCTGGAGCCTGGGATGTGCCCCTGCTTCTGTACCAACCTCTTGCAGCAGAGCAGGGTGCCCTGAAAGCCTGGGAAGTCAAGGTGGAAATACTGTCAGCCGCTCGCTTGTTCATGCGAGGTATGCTGGGCGTTGCCAGCGGGTGCTTTCCACTCAGGGAAAACGCCTTCCTTTTGGGGCTGCTGAGGAGCTCTATCTTAGGACATTTCTTGGGCTGCTTTTGTTCTGGCCAAGAGGTGGTGTTAAATGGCGAAGTGAATGCATGTCTCTCGTGATAGTGATGCTCAGGTGCCCATGTCCTGCAGGGCACAATTATTGTCCTCCTGAGGAGGCACCTGCACTCACTGTGTTTTATACTTAAACTTTAGGAGTTTATGGTGTCTGCATGTGTTGTTACTGGGTGTGGTGACATCTTTTTGTCTTTCTGAAGGGGCTGGGGTGGATCCACCTTACCTAGCGAGTGCCGCTGGAGGATTGTGGCACCGGGGAGTTCCTTGTCACAGGCCCAGGGAGCAGCGTGGAGCTGTCAAAGCGAATCCTCTCCCTGAGGAATAGGGCATGTGGTGGGGACAGCTCGCGGCTCCCACTGTGGCATGGCTTGGAAGATTGTCATCTGCTTTCCTAAATTGCTTGCCTCGGTGGCAAGCTCGGGTGACACTGGGGACTGTTGCAGGGTCCCAGCCACGGGAGCTGGGCCAGACGTCCCCTCGGCATGCCGAGCACAGGGCTGAGGTCTCCAACGGAGAGCCGCTTTCTTCCCCAGGAAGATGGGCCAAGTATTTTGGGTGGAAGTAGTTTGTTGCTGGGTGGGTTGGTTTGTTTGGGAAACGTGGGATTAAAGCAAAAGGAAGTGTGTTTTCCTCCAGCACTGTCATGCTACCAACCATCTGCTTTTCTCTACAGTTTTCAGGGAACCGTACACCGTTCGGGTGGAGGACCAAAGGTCGATGCGTGGAAACGTGGCTGTTTTCAAGTGCCTCATCCCCTCTTCAGTGCAGGAATATGTTAGTGTTGTGTCCTGGGAGAAAGACACCGTTTCTATCATCCCAGGTAAGAGAGGAGCCACTGTTCTCTTGGAAAATCTGACCTGCTTTGCCATGTGTGAAACTTGCTGTTGCGGAGGGTCTTTTTTTGGCTTATCATCCGTGCCCGTGCTGCCCAAGCAAAGGCTTTTATTGATTACCATCTTGCGGCTTCATACTGGAAAATGCTGGTGGTGTGAACAGACGTGTTGTGTTCAGGCTTTCCTTGGTGCTGTGGTTGGTACTTTGTGTATCTCTCGGGCTTGGGGACAGTTGGTGTGAGCGTGACAGCAGGCGTGCCCCATCCAGGCTTTTCCCGCACGCCTGCGAGCCAGCTCGTTTTGGGTACCTGGTAGCTGGGGCTTGGGCAACAGGAAAAGAGCCTGCCCATGCTGTCCGTGTCCCGACTCTTGCAGTGAGAGCTGGTTTTCATATTGTCAGCATGATGCACAAGTAAACATTCCAGCTTCTCTTGCAAGTTTTCACAACTGTTTCAGCCATGGGGAAAGGAACTCGGTAAAAGTGGCATCATGCACCTCTTCCCCGTGCTGGCGCCTGGAAGCTGCTCGGCCTCCCTGTCCCACGTGCCTGCCTTGTAGCCTGGGAAGTGTCCTGCTCAGTGCTGACATTGATCTGCAGGGTAGGGGCCTGCTGGAGGGACAGCAGCGGCCGTCTCTATGCAGGGACTTTGCAGCTCTGGCTGTTTTGCCCCTGGGTAGTTCCCTGTCACTTTTTGGCAGGTGCAGAGTGCCCTGGGTTCCCATGGGAGCAGAGAGCCTCTGAACCCAGGGTCTTCCCCCAGCCGGTCCCCTGGGGAACGGGGAGGAGAGGTGGTTGGAGCACTGATGGGACACGGCTTCCCAGGCACCTCTGTGCAGCTCTGTGGCGGGGGAAAGTAGCTGGACAAACTTCTCGCTGAGCCATGCTGGTACTGAGGGTTCTGGCTCCTGTGCTCCTGCCTGGCTTGTTGCAGGCTTTGAAGCAGCGCAGGGGCTGCGGGCAGGTGCTGGGCGCAGCATGGGGCCAGCCCCCCGTCCCCGTGTACCGGGGTGACCTTTTGGCTCCCTCCTCGGAGCCAGTATTGATGGCAGTGCTGGCTGCCCGGCACAGCATGTGTAAGCTAGTAGTAAAGCGATCAATACTGCTTTCCCCAAGGGGATCCAGAGAGAATTAAAGGATTTTGCCCAAAGTGAATGCTCTGTGCTTGATATTTGCTCACAGGTCAGCAAGTCCCGATGCTCCTCCTGGGGCCGGTGTTGCCGTGCTGGCAGCGCCGTGGGGAGCAGATGCAGGAGGGCAGACGGCACGGGGAGTGGGCGCGAGCTGGGGCAGCCGCTGACTGAGCATGAGAGGCCATTTGCTCTAATCCCTCCTGCAGGGATGTTTCTTTCTTAAGGAGCTTAAGGGGCAACGTGCTTCACCTGGAGGGGGGTGACAGGTTGTCCTGAGGGCTGCGGTGGCTCTTGCTGCTAGCCCGTGGTGCCTCCCAAGTGCAGCTAATCGGCTGACTCTGCACAGCCCGTGCGCTCGGAGGCAGGCAAAGGGAAGCAGTGCTGTGGGGCTCGTGCCGGTGAGTGACGGCCCCTGGGGCTGTGATGCATCGGCAGGGTCTGCGTGCAGCCCCCTGCACGGCAGGGGAACCGGGCTGACTGATTGACGGGGGAGCACCGGGGACCCTCCTGACCAAGGCTGTGCCCTTGCTGGTGCAAAGCCTGTCATGGTTTGCAGCGCTGGGACTGGGAGCCAACTGCCTTCCCACGGTCAGGACCTGAGTCTGCAGAGCGTCTCCTCCCCAGCACTGATCCCTTTCTGACGGTTTCAGGATGAAATACGACATGAAACTCTTTGCCTTGGGAACGTGGTCTTCCCCAGATGGGCGTTCAGAGTGACAAGCTTGCGTTGGTCGGCAGCCAGCCAGTGTCCACAGCCCTTTTGCCCAGAAAGGGAGATTCTTGCTTACAAATGGCCTCCTTGAGCACGAGCCTGTGTAAGGAGCTTCTGGCACTTCAGGGTGTTTTGGAATACTGTGGAAATGTCTGTTTCAGTTTAGTGGGTGACAAACCTCAGGGTGGTCCAGGAGGCCTGTTTAAAAGTGTGTTTGGGGAGGCCTACCCTGGAGGCCAGCTGGTGTTTAGAAAAGGCATGGCACCCTTTCGTAGGGTGCAGACTGGCACCACAGCCTTGCCAGCCCTTCCCTCCTCGGCTTCAGGAAACTGTTGTATCTGCGTGAACGAGTGAGCGCAAGGTGGATTTCTGTACGGTGGATGGGATGGAGGAGTTCATGGCACCCAGCTCCTGGTCCAGTGAGATGCTTGGGTGGTGATGCTCTGCCCACCCCAGGCTTGTGCCCTTTGATGAGCGGGGCACAGCAAGGTCCACCACCATGAGAACCTGCGGTGTTCGTTCCTCAGCAGCTGGCGGTGCCATGCCGGCTCTGGCAGTGCTTTCTGGAAAGGCAGGGGTTGCTCATGCCCCTCGGGATTCTGCAGAACGGAGCAGAGTGATGCCCAGGCTCCTTGTTTGCAGAGTGTGACCGGTTTGCTCGGCAGCAAGTTTGTCGACCCAGCATCCGTGCACTTGCGTGATCTTAACCAGACTTGTTCTCAAGTTTGCTGTGGTGCTGGATTTTTTTAATACGATGATTTAATTAGAGTGGAATGATTTTAACATTCTAAAGCAATAATTACCCTAAAGACAGAACATACAAATTGTGTTACACTGCAGAGTCAACACAAGCAAACATGTTTTGCCGTTGGATTACAAATATAGTATCTGCCTGAAGCTTATTTTTTTTATTGCTCTTGTGTTGGAGCTAAAACTGGCTTTGCTGTTACCAAAACCATGGTCTTTTCTTGACCTCTGGTGAACCTCTGCTTCTGTCCTAATTCTGAGCAAGGAAGACGAGGAGAGGAGGAGGAGGAGGTCCCTGCCATTCAGAGTGAACAGCATGAAGGCTGAGAAAAGCTGAACTGTGGTTCTGAGGCCTAATAGCTTCCCTCAGTCACGAATACGCTTTCTGAATGGTAAGATCAAGCAGTTGTGCGGACACAGCACCGCACAGCTCTCCTCCAGTCAGCCTACAAAAAGAAAAGGTGCTCGGAAGTGCCACAGCTCTTTCAGAAGTACATCCAAGCTGTACTTACAGCTGGCTGTGTAATATGGCGTTCTTTCCTGACTTTAGCACGCCAAACTCGCTGCTTTTCCCGAAACTTGCCTCTCGTGCTTCCTCTGGCAGACTGGGCTTCTTCCCAGCAAGTCTTGGTGCAGCAGGGGATGAGCAGTCCTAATGTGCAGGAGCAGGAAAAATCTCCAGCCAGATCCCTCTGTGGCAGAAAACTCTTTTTAAGTGACTGTTTTCACAGTAAATGTCTGCTTTCCTTAGCATCCCTGGTTTTGCTCCCGCCAAACCAAAACATTGTGTGGCTCAAACAGGGGGAGCAAATGTTTCCCCTGGGGCGGCTGTTCTCGCGAGCTCAGGCTCAGGCCACCAGCTCCGGACATGGCCTGGGTGGCCCTTCTGCGAGCTTTCACAGGTTCTTTTGGTGCTTAATTGGGATTACAGGGCTCCCAACCTCTGCTGCTGGGCATTTGAGGCCTGTCTTTTCAGACAAGCCTTGCCACTCTTTTGATGGCGGTTTGATGGTGGGTGAAGGACCTCTGCGGGGCCGGGCTGGCGTCGGCAGTGCTCGCCCGAGGCACCTCGCCAGCAGAAAGCCCCACCGGAGAGCCCTCTGCTCTACTGTGGAGGTGCCTTGGCGAAACCCTCTGTCCCCTCGGGGGTCCCAGGGTGCCCTGCTGCCGGCAGACGGGCTGGTGTGGGGCGGCGGCAGCATCCCGTGTGGCACAGGGAGCCTCGGCTGCATGCTCGGGCTGCTGCTGCTCATACCAGCCCAGGAGTACTCCCCTTGCAGAGGGTGCCTCTGCCAGGCTTTTTTCCATCCGAGTTCCCGGCAAGCACGTTGTTTCGGGAGCACCTACTGTGTCTGTGTTGGAAGGGATCTCAAAGCAATTGCAGGGGAGTGCTCTGTGTCTGCGTGGCCCTGCTGCGGTAGGGGGTTTGGGTGGTGAGTTGCATTCTTTGGTTAACTTGGCAACAGTGTAACTTACCCTGAAATCACAGATAAATTCTTTATGGAAGGTTATCCTGCACATAAATCATCATTAGTGCAGCTCATTTTTGTTTAATGCCTACCTAACTGTGCTGTAGTCTAAAAATGTGTGTTTAGTGAAGTCAAGGGTTGCAGAGAAATTATAAGGTTTTCAAAAACCCATTTGCTTTGCTGGTGCTCACATCAAAATCAATCTTGCCTTTCGTTCTCAGCCTTGTTGCAAACATGCAGCACCACTCGCAGGACTGGGGCATTTCATGTAGGCTAGTGCTCACTAGGAGCAAAGCAGCAGTGCTTACGGAATCAGGGGCCACGTGTAAGATTGCACTTCACACCCAGGCTGTGGTTGCAAACTCTGTTGCTATCGTTGAATCTTGGAATGTATTTGGGGGGGGAGCAATGGGAGGAGGGTGGGAGGACTGCATCCGAGCAGAATGTTTTACAGACCCCGCTCCCTTTTCCATAGTGAAAGAGGAAGAAACTCCTGCTGCAAACCGGTTTAGGAACTCTATGTGGTAAACAGCTTTTTTGTCGTTTTTAAAGCACTATCACCAGACTGGGTAACATGAAGAGTCTCGCAGGCACGTGCGCGACTTTGATTTATCATGGAGGAATCATGTTGCCTATGCGACTGAAGCTGCTTTAGTCACTGTGGTCTGGCTCTTGTGGCACAGAAGTGGAAATTCATGGCACCGACTTGTCCCCTCTTCAGGCGCGTTGCATGGCTGTAACTGGATGTCGGCAGTCACAGGCCCTGCAGAACTGGGCACGTGGTAGTCGTGCTAGTGCGGATCCCATGTGCGTGGGTACTCTTGGAGTGGGTGTCCAGCTGCAGTTTACAAAAGCAAGTGGTGATGTGGGGAGCTACTTGAGACGCGAGAAAGAGTGGATTTTTGAGCACTTGTCAGCCCCTCCCCTGTTGTTGCAACGTGTTCGTTTGAGCGCTACTTGGCTTTTGTAACCCTGTGAGCACAGGCATGCCTGTACGCTTACACCCAAGCTGTTCCTCAGCTGCCTTGGTGATGCAGATGTATCTGGCTTTGCCTTCCTTGGCACAAACATGTCAGCTGCCCAGGCTGTGCCCATTGTGCTACCAGGAGCACCGCGCAGGTGGGCGGGACGGCCCCCAGGATGGTTTCCTGGTGGCGTTGGGCTCCGGTCTTTCTGCCATCGGTGCACACCCATGCTGGCACATCCCATGAGCGCAGCGGGATTTTCCTTGGGAGGTTGTGTGCTTGGCTGGAATGTGGGTGTCACTTGGGCGTGTGGGCCTAACGTTGCCAGGGGTGGCTCTCCATGGTGTCCCTGGAGAACAAAAACGGCGTCCTCACAGCTGTAACGGCATCGCATCAGCTGCGAGGGAAAGCTGGTGGCGTTTGTCATCCTACCGTGCCTAGCCTGTCAGTAGCCTGTGGCTTGCGAGGGCAGCATGGAAGAGCAATGATTTGGAGGCAGTAAGTGTTACTGGACTGACAAGCCCAGAGCTGAGCTGCCACTTGATGCTTCGGTGTCGTACACTTGATAGATTGTGTTGGAATAAATCTAAATACAACACTTCTCAAGGTACAGACATTTCTAAGGGTGCTGCTTTTCTCAGCAACCCTAATACATATCTTCTGCAGGCTGCAGATACTTGCATGTACTTACTTAGTCACTGGATATCCCCAAAGGCTTTTCTCTGGAAAGCAAAACGTAAAGCTTGTGAGCGGGATGGAACTGAAAGAAAATCGAGTTCTGTGAAGTTTTTAGGTAGGTCTTTGTGTATGTTCTTGATCGAACAGTAGCCTTTTAGGAATTTCGAAAATACTGAATCATAGAATCATAGAATCATTTAGGTTGGAAGCTAATCTGCGGTGATTCAGGTGTGAGCTTAATTTGACCTGAGTAGCCCTTTCTGCAGTGCCCAAGGCTGTGTACGGGATTCTTAAACTCATCTCAGGCAACTGTTTAGTGATGTGGAAAATAAAACTGCAGCAGCTTTCTCGTGGTTAAATGTGGCTGTTCACCCCGAAGATGTATGCTCTCCTCTGCTGTATCTTGCAACACCTGCCACCTGTTACATTTTTCTCTAAAATATTAGAAGGGTAACCATACACAAATTCCACTGTAATCCATCTCGAGACGTGGTGAGTCTAGGGACGCAGCATCAGGCTACTGGCAATTAAACACCCAGCAAGGATTTATGGGTGCAGCATTCCCTCCCCACCCGGACGCTGCGTGCTGCGTGCTGGGGGGTGCAGAGGGACGGTCCGAGGGACAGAAGTGCCAGGGCCTGGATAATTCAGCATTGTCCTCATGTCAACAGGCTCATTCTGGGGGACATCAATCTCCTGTTACTGGAGAAAAGCTGGAAGCTGGGACAGAATAAACACAGCGAGGCGAAAGGCGGTTCTTGTTTATGTGTTTGTCTTCATTGAGATGGCTTGGGGACAGGAGATAAGTTACTGAGGATCGTTACCGGCTGTTAGCATTTTTATTTGGTTTTGCCTGAAGATAGAATAACCCCGGCTGGTTTAAAGCGAGGTGCCTGGGAGCAAGCAGCCTGCAGGTCTGAGCGTGTCAGGCATGAGGCCACCCTGCTGCCCCGTCCCTGGTGTCACCTGCGGCGGAGCACAGGGCTGGTGGCTGCCTGTGACCTGCTTGCCTCCCCCAGGAGAGGAGGGAGCCCGGGCTGCTGCTGCCTTTTGCCCCGCTCCCTCCTGGCACATGCAAGGAGCGATCTGCGCTGACAGCTCTGAGATGAAAGCTGTGACCGTGGGGCAAAAGGCTGGCGAAGAATTGGCCTTTTCAGTTAAATTTTGTGGCTTCTGCCTGGGACGGCTTGACTCGCAGCGTGGAGCAGCCTGATGTGATTTAAACGAGCATTGTCCTACCCTACCCTGTCTAGGGGTGCTGCAAAACCTTTTCCCCTGTCGATCCCAAGATCTCTAAAGGTGCCCTGGCTTCTCCCCCACCCCTTGCCACCCTCTCTGGCTGCGACATGTGCCCAGACCTGTTATAGAGGGAAGTAGCTCCAGGCGTTCTTCTCACCAAGTGGGGTGAGATTCTGTCTGAAATCATTTCATCCTTCCCCAGAGACTTGGCGTGAATTTTATCTAATTGCCATGGCAACAGATAAAAAAAGGTGTGAGCACATCTCCTTTTGCTGTGATAATTCAGATTTATATATTCAGATCAGATTGGAGTTAGAGATTTTAAAAGGAGCAGATGCAGCAGAAGGTGTGACTGCAAATAATGTGGCGAGAACGTTTGATGATCCTGCCCTTTAAGAGGGGAGAGAGCTTTCCTGCAGGTTTTTTTGGAATATAATTATTCCATCAAATCCACTTTAACAAGGGCTCATTACAGCCCTGATAATGCAGAGTCACGTTGGAGACGATCTCGCACACGCCTGCACGCACACCGAAAGAAGGGACCACAACAAGTAAATAAAATGCCTGTGAACAGCGAGGCGCGAGCGCCCTGTTGCTGCAGGTGCCCCGCCGAGCGGCGCCTGGGAAGCGTCGCGGGCCCGGCGGGGCTTAGCCAAGGTCTGGCTGCCCTGGTCCACGTGCTGCTGCGGCGGAGTGCCGTTGGGCACTTCCCAGCTACCGCGTGCTCCTGGTGCCCAGCTGCGCTGTGCTGGCCCTTGCACAGCTGGGGAGATGCTTGTGGGCAGCCCTTTGGGTGGATGAGGCCCTCGGATCCTGGGAGCACTGGGCAGCCGAGCGCTTGCTGTGAAAAGTCGGGGAGCTGTGGATTTCCAGAGGCCCCTTTCCTGGGCGCAGCTTTGGCCGCTTTCCCCTGGTGCGAGAGGCCCGATTTTGCAGGCTCCCAGCCTGGTCGCCCGTGCGGCAGATCCCAAATGAAGAATTGCCTGAAACTGAGCTTGGGCTGTCCTGAACCAAAGCTGTTTGCTGCTTTTGCTGTGCTGTTGCAGCTTCTGCAGGAGGGGAATGCTTCGTCTGAGAGCGGAGCAAGGAAGCCTCTGCCTGCCTTCTCTGCAGGGTGCAGAAGAAAGGATGCAGAGGGTTTTGGAGAAGGAAAGGTGCTGTTGATCTAGCACTTGGCATCCCAGTCCCATGTGATGTCCTTGCCCCTGCTCCAAGCCCCACAGAGTGATAAAGCATGAGCCAAACATGGCATGACAAGCTCCGAGGCATGACATAGAGAGGAGCAGCAGCTCTTGGAGCTGCTATCTGTTTGTGTACCTGTAAGTGTAAATCTCGGGCCACCCTGAGGAGCAGTTGTGCTATGGGGAAGGGACAAATGGCACGTAGAGAGTGGGATGGATGACTGAGGGCTTGGAACAGCCGCAGGAGGCAGGGCGCCTGTAAAGCTCTGCCTGATGCCCAACCCAGACCCAGCAAGAGGTTCATTACCTACATTGCGCTGCTGGCCCCATATCTGCCTGAGCTGCTGAGGGATTAGGATCCACGTCAGGCTCCTCAGTGACGGAGGCGAGGGGGGTGATGAGCGCCAGGGAGGCCTTGCTGCATCCCCATAGTAAATCAGCACTGCCTGGCCTTGGCGCGCAGAGGGTCCCAGCCGAGGAGGGGAACGTGCGCAGACCCCCAGGAAGCACGAGAGCAAAAGGCAGTGAGCGTCCTCTCTGGGCTCCACTTGCTCATTTTCAGGGGAGCTACCCGGGGAGTAGGAGGGGGATGCCTTTTTGGAGACAACAGCCACAATACCTGCTGGGCACAAACCTTCAGCAGTGGCTCTGGTGTGAGGATTGAGATGATTTATGTGAAAGAAGTCACGGGAGCACAGGGAGCAGGAGGAGGAAGAGGTCATCAGGAGGAGATGCATGGAGGAATGGGCTGCTAGTGGCAGCCAGCAGGATGCTTCGTGTGGGCTCTCCTAAGTCCCAGGGTGAGCGCCGGTCTAGATCGTTCCAGTTATGCTTTGAATGGCAAATGGTGATTTTGTGGGAAATTGTCAAGGAGTCAGGAACTAGATTAAAGTCCTCTGGAGCACCCCTCCGGTGGCATGCAGGGAAGGGAAGCGACCTAGACAGGAGGGGTTTGGAGGTGCAGCCGGCAGCTCATTAACCTCCCATGGTGACACGTGTTCTCTGCCTTACGAGTTGGCTGGGCTTGCCTGGAGGAGCTCAGAGGCCCTTGGACCGTGCGCTGCATATCCTTGTGAGAGGCTTCTCTGCTGAGAGCCAGCCCTCGGAAAAGGTTATGGGGCCCAGCTCGCAGTGGAGCTGAGCTGTATAATGAAATCTGGCGCTATGCGTGCCTTCTGCACCTTGCTGAACCTGCCGCTGCTCCTTACTGCCTGTGTAACTGAGCTTAGAGGGTACAGGGCCTTGCTGAATTACAAGGGCTACGGTCTTGTCTCCCTGTTCAGAAGGCATTTGCCAAATGGTAATGCTTTTGTGCATTTTAAAGACCTTCCTGCTGAACGAGAGCTGAAATCCTCTGGGGTATGAGTTTCGGTAAGGCACTGGAGCAGCTCAAGCTAACGCCGTGACCATCGCTCCTGTGCCGGGCAGGATGGTGTGTGCGCCGGGCACGGGGGTGGCAGCTGGGCCGGGGCTCGGGGTGCTACAGTGGAAGGGAGGGCTCTGTGCGGGGGCTGCAGCCCATGCTTAGCCACGGGCCACCTTGCCTAAGGGATCCTTGGGAGCCTCCCCCTTTGCCTGGAGCGCTCTGCAGGGCTGCTACCAACTTGATGGGCTTGGAGAGCACCAAAATCCCTTTGAAAACGCCCAAGCCAGCTCCGAGAAATGGGCTTGGAGGGAGAGGGTTTGCGTCACCAGCTGTTTGCTGGCATGTTCAGGTTCTCCACCCTGCCCTCCACCCTTTTTCCTTTTGTACCTCCTGTTTAATTGTCATCTAATGGAGTGCAGACAGTGCTGGCTCTGGTCCTGCTACCCCAAGGTCTCCCCAGGGAGCTGCGCCTACCAGGGCAGCATGGCAGTAATTGCTACAGCAAAGTCAAGCGATGTGAAAACTGTTCAGGTCACAACTTCTTTTCAAACCACAGGTTTTCATGAGCTTGAGCCACCTGCCCTGGGGGCCTCGTGCTGGGCTGCGGAGGGAGAGGAACCGGCGCTGTGTGCCATCACCGCGGCTGCGTCCACTGGGGAGGCTTGCACGTGGGTGGCCAGCTCATCCTGAGTGGGTGGGAGCAGGGTCGGGGTGCTTGCCCATGGGGAGGGCGGCCGTGGTGGTGGTGGCGGTGGCGCGGGTGTGCGTCTTCCTTCCCCCTCCTCCCTGTCCACCCGCACGCATACACAGATGCAGAAACAATCACGGTCATTATTCCTACCATGGTGACAGTGACAGTGGCAGAGATGCCAGCTTCCTAACACAGACGGCTTTATTTCATCTCCTCTGTTTTTCAAAGCCTCTTTCATTTTGTATGAGGAGACAGATGTGAAGGGCTGCAGGCTGATAAATTCTGCTGTCTTATGAAAAGAGAGGGTGGGTTTTTGTTGTGGTTGCTTCTCTTCCTCCCTGCCCAGCCCGCTCCCGGCAGTGCAGCGGCAGCCTTTTCTGTAGAGGATGCTCCCTGCTCCTGATGTGGGACGCTGTCTGATGGTTGCTGAGGTCCCTGAGTTAACTTCTCAGGGGCTAGCAGAGCTGGGGTTTGGGTGGGGACGCCGGGGTTGTGGTGGTGGGCACCTGGTTAGAAGGAGATGAGCACAGTGGTGCAGATGCCTCCCTGAAACGCACTCGCAGTGCCTGGCCCCGGTGCGCTCCGAGACGCTACCGAGACTGCGTGTTTGCTGGGGAGGAGCTGAGCTCGGCTGGCGGAGCGAGGGCTAAGCCGGGGCATGGGCTTACAGCCCAAATCCTCTTCCTTCTTGTAACTGCGCCGAGACCCTGGGGTCGCTGCGTCGGGGCGAGGGCCGGTCAGAGGTCTCTGGGGCTGCTGCGGTTGAGGTCTGTGCCAGCGAGGAGCAGCTGCCAGGATCGGGCATGGAGAGCGATGCAGCCTGCGACCCTTGGCGGGGGGGCTTGGCTCGTGGAAGTATGTGCTCTGCACCCGCTGGGTGCAGTGCTGCTGCTGAAAAGCCCGCCTTTGTAGAGTACCTGGCCGTGCAGCTCCAGTGGGCTGGGGCGTCTGCCCTGCGCGGTGCTGGGCATGGTCCCTGTGCGGCTACCCTTCCTCCTCGCCTGCTCTGCTGACGATAGTTCTAGTTTAAAAATAAATTGCTCCATCTTTAATTGCGGTTTAAATAACTGCTTCATTTTTATTTAAATGTGGCTCTGTAAGGCTTGGAGAACAATTAGGAGAAAATACAGGGCATTGCTCTGGTGCATGTGTTGAAGCATATAATTAATTTTTTTGATTATACTGATGTTTGCCGAATCTGAAAAAAGATCTTATTGTTCCTCTTGATTTAGTCACGCACAAGATCTACAAATACACCAGCCATTTCAGGACTCCATTTCGTAAGCTGTGAAGCCTTGGTGCTAACATACTGGAGGAGGGCTACTTGGGGCGCTAGCCTTTGCCGTTTCTGCTGTGACACAGGCGCATGGTGAGCCATGGGCCGCGCACCCAGCAGTTTGCAGCCTTAAAGACCAGTAGAGTGCTTTCTCCCACCTCAGAGCTGTCTGCAGGGGCTCCGCACCTCTCGAGTAGCAGGCTGGTTGGTGCAGCACAGGCTGGGGCTGTTGGATGTCTTCTCAGCCCCTTCTGAAGGCTGGTGGGAGCCCCTGGTGCGAGGGGCTGCTGCTGCAGACCCAAGAGCCTGCTCTAGGTGCTTGGCTGGGGGCTTGCTGGGGCAAGAGTTTGTGCTTTTGGTGGATGACTGATATTAAAAGGCTAATAAATGACTCGGGGGCGTTGGGTGAAATCTCTGCAAGGCTCTAAATGACCCAGGGACCTCTTTCACAAGTGAGCTAGGCATTCAGGAATATAAATCTCGTTCGGAGTCGACAGGGATTAGGTTCCTAAGTGCCCGACACAGGAAAAGTGCTTTTGAAAATGTTGCTTGTTAGAGGGTTGTGGAGGAAGCTGCATGTGGTCTGGCGGGCTATAAGCTTATCAGTCAAAGGTGCTTTACTTGGTGACAGAAGCCACTTGTGGTAAACAAGCTGCTGGCCCTTTGGACTCCTGACAATCTTTTAACCATTTATTAAAGCAGCTATGGACTCTTCTTGGAAATGAAATCTTAATAGCGAGCATGGTAGAGATTTTTCACAGATGGCAGCACTGCCAAAAGCAGGCATTCAAGAAAACATTCATCAAAAACATTCATTTCTTTCAAAAAGAAATTGACGTTTATAGCGTAGACAAATTTGGGACTCATTTGCTTTGCCTTTCAGTTTCTGAATTTTTAGAGGTCACGTTTTTCTGCACCTTGGAGGGCTAGAAACTGCTGTTATTTTTAACTGGAAACTGAGATTCCTGTATAACCACATGGTACTAAGAAATGGGACGTGCAAAAAGGCTGTCTATGGCAGGACCTCGTGCACGGCTGAGGGAGAGGCAGGGGGTCCCTCCGGCTGCCTGCGCTCCCAGGGGCTCCTGCCTCTGCCCAGGCTCCTGTCCTCCTGCTTTAAACCCTTCTGCCCTGCTCAGGCTCCCTGCCCTGCTGCCCTGCCAGCCTGGCGCCCTCGGCACCGAGCACGGCCTGTCCCTGGGGCTTGCCTCCGCCAGAAGCCTTTGCTGTTGTGGGGCTACAGATGTGCGTGGGGACCCTCCCTGGGGTGGCGGTGGGTGCTGAGCTGGGCACTGTGGGTTGGCGCGGGTCTCCTGGTGACGGCGGCCCTGATGGCAGGGTCTGTTCAGGTGCTGTAGCCCGTGGTGCAGTCAGGCAGAGGGCTCCCGCATGCTCCTGCTCCGGTGCCAAAGAGCAGCCCTGGACCGTGTCCCACCCTGACCGGGCACCCACCGGGGCTGGCTGTTTGGTGAGGCCGGGAAGGACGGGTGTGCCCCTCCTCTTTAAAAAGCCAGAAATTCCCTTAAGAGGGAGCAATTCATTCGCAGCTCATCTCCACTTCATCTGAAGGCTGCACCATGCTGGGTTTCAGCCTTGTTATGTTTTCTCTTGAGCAATACCTTTTATTTCTGCAGTGTTTAATATTCCTTTCCAGAGCCTCTGTTGCCTGTTCTGGGTCTTTCCACTGAAAGCAGCTCTGAAGCTATAAATTGACATGGCCGAGCTGTACCTGTTGTTTGCGTGTCACAACCAGCTGGTTGCCTGCCTGCACCGTGACCGCCGCTCCCCAGCCTCTCCCTGCGCCTGCTTTTCCCTCCCTGCCTGGCATCCCCGTGCAGGGTACCTGTTACAGGCAGCGCTCACCTCGGCGTGTGGCTTGGGCTCGCTGAGTAGCTGTTTCTCTTGCCCCAGCCAGCCCGGTGCTCAGCGCCGGGCACCAGGTGTGCAGGGCTGTAAATGCTGCCGTGGGTCTAGGCAAGCAAATACCTGTGCAGGGAATGGCTGTGCAGCTGCCACCAGGCAATCCCTTCTCCCAGACGGTCATGGGCTCCCCAAGCACATGGGCACAGTTCAACAGGCTCGTGGCTGCCTGGAAAGAATGGTCAAATCTCTCGTTCTGCTTGAAGTCACGGTCTGGCATCGACCCCTCACGCAGCAGTCGAGTCGTCGGGTCCTGGGGAAGATGGCAAACTGAACTGGCCCGACCTGGGCTGGTGGCACCAAGACCTTTTGTGGGTTCGTCCAGGGGAAGCACGGGTCTTTGTTTCCCCATCGCTGGGGAATTTTGATCGCAGCTGAAATGAGAAGCTTCCTGCTAGTTATTGCACTGCCTTCTCCAGAGCCTGCTTCAGACCCTGACTGATTGCTTGTAGCTGCTTCTCTCTGCAAACCAGATCTCATTTGCATCTTGGAGGAACAGCGTGCTGCAGGCAGTGAAAGCTGGTGACACCACTGGAGATTGCTTGGTGTATGTCGTTTAATGTCCGTTTGACTTGCATCTCTTGCGTTTTGTTTGCGGTGTTATACTATGAACTTAATGGTGTCATATGCTCAATGGGTGCCTGTAATTGTAGCGTGTTGGTTAATGCTGCGGTTTCATAAATGCTTCCTGAACATATAGAAGCGTTAACCTTTCTACATCTTGTTTTCCACACTTGTATGTACCCCAGTACAAAAGCTGTACAAAGAAGTGAGCGTTCACAAGAAGCTGGCCTTAACGGCTGGGGTACTGGAAGGGGGCAGAGCTCGGCTGCCGCTCACACAAGCGGTGACAATCTGCCCCGTGTGCCAGGCTGAGCAGTGGCTGCCAGGCCCAGGGATCCGCTCTGGGGCTGCAGGCCATCCCAGCGCAGGCAATTTGCAACTCCCTTGCAGCACCCTGTGAGCTCCTGTCATCCCCAAGGCAGCTGGGCACAGTCCCTGCCATGGCACACTCACCATCCCTGCACCCCTGGGCGAGGGCTGGTGCTCACCCGGGTGGCGGGTGCCCAGCCTGGCACTCCCTCTGCAGCTGGTGGTCTGGGTGCGAGACGCGCGGCTCCTTCCAGGGAGATTATTGCTGGCTTCTGCAGGTGAAGTCACTCTGCCTCTTGGCCTGTTTCCACGTACTTAGTGCTGCTCCCCAAGCTCAGCTATTGTAGAATCGATCAGACATCCTGGCACGTCCCATTGTTTAAACAAGAGCTATGGCTATTGCATACAATATATGTACAACACGTGCGTGACAGTGTCAAGAATTAACTTTATAATCATCTCTGTGATCTTTCTTGGCAGAGCTCTGGCATAACTTGTCGTGTCTTATCTAGCGATTGTGTGTGAGTTATAGTTACCTCCATCCCGGCTGTCCGGATGGGATCGATGGCGGGTGAGGTTTTATAATGCCTGTATCAGGCTTCCTCCCTGCCATCCAGCAAAGCCTGGAGCAGCAGCTTGGCTCTTCTGGTGCTCTGGATGCCAGGGGCACCGGCTCCAGTTTGCAGCTGCACAACGTCCGCTTAAAACTTGGCGGGGGATCTCCTGCCTGAAGGCTGGGGAAGGGAAGGAGCCAAAGTGCGTGGCCCAGAGATGGGTTTACCTCTTTGTGTTGGCTCTCCAGCCACCCAAGGGCAGGACAGAATTGGATCTTCATGTGCAAAGGGAGCGGCTTAAGCAGCACGGGTGTGGGAGCCTTCAGCTCCTCTGAGTGTCATTCCAGTGCGCGTGGCAGGAGAAGCAAGGGGGGGTAGTTCAGGAGGAGCCATTCACACTTGCCTTCCTGAGAGGTGGGCCTTGGCATCCACCTTGCTGGAGAACGGCCCTTTTTCTAATTGCCGGGAAGGCTCCCGACATGAGCGGGTCCCGCAGGGCTCCCTGCAGCACTACACTGAAGCCCTTGGCCTGTTTGGCAGCCCAGCACCCTGCGCTCCACACGTGGCACTCAGCATTGTGTTGGTATTTAAGCCTGTGACTCCCCTGGTGATTTTTTTGGTTTTGTTGGGGTTTTTTTACTTCTGGGTTTTTTTTGTTTCCTCGACAGTGGGACTGCATTAAAGAGAGCGGCTGTAGGAAGGGCGTGTGGGTAAGGAGCCCACGAAAAAGGCCTGAATGCCATAATTTGTAGTTCTGGTGCTGACATGGAGCCTTCCCTCCCTTTGCTAGCTGGTGTGATGCGCCAGGAGCTCTGCTGCGGGGAGTGCAGCCTGCTGTTAGCAGGACGTTGGTCCTGGTGCCCAGCCAGGCGCTGCTCGTTGTGGTGCCGCCCGGCTCCTCCTCGCCTCGGCCCTGCGCAGGAGCAGGGGTTTTGGGGTCCCGGGGGCTCAGCTGCCTCTGGACTGCCTTCTCCACCCCGCTGTAGGTGTGTTTCAGTGTGATCTTGGGGCAGCCCTTTCCATGTCCATCTGCTCTCTAGTTGAGCATCGCTTCTGTACCTTGAGCGCTGTGGATCTGATAGTCTCATTTCCAGAAGCTGTTAAAAACACACATGCGTTTCTTTTTCCTGCAGGGAAGAGTTCTTTGGAGATTATATTTTTGTTCTAGTCAAGACCAGATGTAAGCGAATGCCCATCTCCACCGAGTTGGCAAGAGCATCTTGCGATGCCAGTGTCCTGTGAAATGTGAATGGCTGAATTTCTTTTTTATTTGTACATATATACACAATGTATGAAACAAAGAAGCTAAAAATGATGAATTGCGGCTAATGCTGCTGCATGATGGAGATAAGAGCATAATTATTTGTTTGGGCAGCTTAAATCAACACCAAAAGCCTGTTGGAAAACAAAGCGATAATTTAAATCTCTCTGTGTGGGTCTCATGGGCTATGTGACCAAGCGTGAAGTTATATCATAGGCTTGTATGATTTTTGTGTTTGTGCATGGTTAGAGCAGGTCATTTTGGCGTCATGCTTCACGTGCCACCCTTAGAGCATGCCTGGGCCCGTGTTCAGGGAGAGCCGCGCTCTTAACTTCATTCTGGCAGGTTGAGCACCTCTGCGCCGCCTCTATCTTGACAATTTGCTATTACTATTATTATTATTTGTGCTGCAGATAGGACTGCAGCCCCTGCACGTCCTGTCCGCTCCGGAGCGGTGGCGGGGTCTCCCACCCAAGCCCAGCCCGTCCTGGCTTGTTAGGAGAGAAGACAAGTGGGTTGAGCTGGAGCTGTCTCAGCTCCGGATGCACCTGAACCCGTGGCAGAGGTTGTAAATTTTTACATTCATTATGTTTGTTTTGCTTCAGTTTAATTAACTGATCGATGAAAGCCTATCGAGCTCTGACCTCTCTTGCTGTCGCCATAAATCAGCTCCTGCCGCTGGTGGAGCGGGGCTTGGGCACTGCCTTGGGATCCTGCCTGCCGAGCTGCACAACTGCACCTTGGAGGGCTGAAAAGGCCCCGGGTGAGTGGCAGAGCCCCCACAAGTGGCAGCACAGTCCTGAACCTGGCTTTTATTTTCCTCTGTCTCTTGTACTTGGTCTCTGCATCGCTTAGGCAAGTGTTTAAAGCCTCTTGGCTCGTGCTCTGATGTATGAGCAGCTTCCACGTTTTTGCAAGGAATCCTTCACTCCCATCTTCTTGCTATTCCCCCGCCGCCTCTCCCTGTTCTTCACCTCTGCCGTGAGGGTCTCTGCCCCTTCTGCTCCTGAGCAATTGCGTCTGGAAGCCTTTGTTTTCATGGCGACCCTGGAGACATATAATTTCCTTGGAAGGGAGATTTGGAAGCCCCCACCCTGCTTCCCTTTTGCCCTGCCAAATCTTGCATCTCCAGCTTCCCTGGTATGGTATCTAGCTCGCTCCTTTTTTTCCCCCTTCTTTTCTTTTTTAAAACATCCCTCATGATAACATCTCTGCTCAGCTTGGCTCAGCTATCAGCACTCTGAAGGTTATCTGTGTTGGTTTCCAGTTGAAAGCGAGAGGCATTGGGACCAGCAGATGCGTCCTCTGTAATTAGACCCCCTGAATTTTGAGCAGGGAGGAGAGACGCGCCCATAAAAATAACAGGGCTCTCCTGGACTGCTCTGCGGAGCCGTCGGG
The DNA here is from genome assembly GCA_027564655.1 of Leptodon cayanensis. Taxonomy (NCBI): domain Eukaryota; kingdom Metazoa; phylum Chordata; class Aves; order Accipitriformes; family Accipitridae; genus Leptodon; species Leptodon cayanensis. The sequence continues at coordinate 6,969,906 of JANXJC010000085.1, forward strand.
AGAGTCAATGCTGCTGGGTGCTGGGATGCAATGCCATTGTCTCTTCCTGGAGACCTGCCGCACCTCCAGCAAGGTCTTGTCTCCTTCCTTCACACTGTGAGCGCTCTACCAGGTCCTGAGAGTTGTCCTGCCGGCTGTCATATTTGCACGTGTGAGGAGACGCCGTGAGAGATGCTGAACTAGCCCCAGGTGGAGGAGCAGGGAGGGGGCTGGTTCCCTGCGCTCCTGTGTGCTTGGAGGGTGGCTGTGCCCTCTGTCCCCAGGTGCCTTGCAGGGAGGCCAAGGGCGGATGCAGCTGGCATGGACACATGCCTTGCAACGTGCGTGTGCCATGTTAGGGCTCGCTGTGGGAACCGGCTTTTCCTATCTGAGTTCTTTGGCTTTAAACAGGGCCCACAGAAACCCACCATTTCGCGTTTGGAGAGCTGGATGCATCCCTGAGGTTGTAGCTAGAGCTCTGAGTTACAGGGTTTTGCATTTAATTATAATAAAAATTTCAATTCTGTAATCTGTGTTTAAAATCAGGCAAAACCTCTCTTGTTCCAACACTGATCCCTCCTGTCTAAAGACTACTGACACTTAAAGCATCTTCCCTCGCAGAGCACCCGTGGGACTCCTGAGCTGCTCCAACACCCTCCGTTGCAGCAGCAGCACTGCGTGGCTTCTGAAGCTGGTAGCTGAACCCCTTTTCACCACCCTCCCTCTGCAAGAGCCATTTCAGACTGCACTGTTCCCTGAGCAGCTCTCTCGCTCGGTGCTTTTCTTCCCCCCACTGAAGACAGGGATTCGGCACCTATGGCTCAAGCCATTAGCCGCATCTCTCCTTTTTCAACCAAACTGTGCTTTGCTGAAATCTGGAAAAACGAACCGTGCCATATTTGGAAGGCGTTCCTTTTAATCCCAGCTTTTATTGCAATACTTTTTCCTGAAGAAAAGTGTTTTGGGGAAGGGAGGAGCTGCCGAGGAGAGAGACTGGTGAATCTAAGGGTCAAATCGGAGGATCCGTGGTGGATCGCTGTAGTGTAGGAAAAGCTTTTGCATCTTGCATTACCACCATGTATTTATGTTTCAGTGTAAAGGGAAAAAACGCACATATTATCAAATGAGGCACTTTTTTATCTTCTTTATGGCTTCTAACACTATAGCTGGTTTTTTAAAACCACTAAAAGCATAAGCATTAAAGCAATTTTCCAGAGTAATATAGCAAGAGGTCTACAAAAGCTCTGCAACATTTGATAATAGTTGCCATCTTCAGCTGAAGATAATGATGTTAACAAATGTAATGGGAGTAATGAGCGGAGATTCAAAAAGCAGCTTTTGTTTAATTTTTTTGTAATGCAAATGAGTTTTGGAATAAAGAAGGAGAGCAGAAAATAATGAAAACTTCATTTGAAATTAGTCTTAATCCTTACAGCCAACCACTGCAGGGGTGGGAGGGAAGGAGAGGAGATGGGGAGGCTGGGCTATGTGTCTGAGTGGACATCGGGTAGCGCTGCGAAATTCCGCAGGCCCGGCAGGGCTGGTTCAGGGGGGCAGGAGGAGCATCAGTCATGCATGAGGCAGTGCTCCATTCTCGCCTCAGGCCTGCGGATGGGGTGGGATGGAAAAGACTGGGCCACAGCAGGCAGCAGCACAAGGCTGGCGTCACCTGTGGTCCTTACCGCTGCAGGAGAATCTGTGTTCGCGTGGAGTTTCTGGGTTCTCTCCTGTCCCTAAAGAGGAAGGAATTCAGCAGCCTGGCTCCTCTCAGGCATGTGTCTGGGGCTGACTGCTGTACCCTGGCACAGCTGCTTTGAAGCAAAGCAAAACTCCCTTCCTCTTGCTCCTGGGAGGCTGGAAATACTGTGCTTTGTGTTGCTGCAGCACCTTCCACTTTAAAATGATGCCAGCTGAGTTCAACCTTATGACAGCCCAGTGACTCCCTCTCCCCATCAGAACGAGGGAATTTGCTTTCTTTAGATTGACTGCCAGCCAAAGTGATAGGTATGAGGCTGGCAAATAAGCATCCTTGTGATGAGGACTGGCACTTATGCATGTGCAGAAGATTCAGGTCTGTCAGCTTGTGTCAGCTCGCCTTCTATGGAGTGTTTAATGTCCTAACCCTTGGCCAAGAAATGCATTAAGAGGTCTGCAGCAAGTAGGAGCTCAAGAACTGAGGGATGCTGCTGCCTGCCCCTCTTCTGTTAGTCTGCCCATGACGTGATGGGAAGAGGGCAATGGGAGGGAGCATGAGGCAAATCAGGTATTGCGCCTGGAGGAGAGCTGTAGGCAGCGGAGCTGGGAACTGGGAGGGATTGGAGGCACCTCTTCCTCCTCAACAGGGTCTTCTTAAGGGCTGTCAGCGGAGCGCCAGGAAGATCTCATTTAGGGTGGACCTGTGGAGGTGCAGGGAGCTGTGGGTGACCCTCATGCCTGCCTTAACTCCAGGCAATGCAGTCGCACTGGAGCCCGAGCTGACTTGCGCTCCATCAGCGAGCAGAGGGCAGTCATGGCTGCATGACTGTCCTTGGGCACAAAAGGCAGTAGCCCTGGCCCTGGGCAGGGGATTGTATCTGTCCCCTTGCGGTGCGGGGGCTGCCACAGCTGCGTGAGGTGGCACAGTGGGATCCTCTCCCGCCGGCATTGCCCCGGCTTTCGGAGAAAGCAGAGCTCAGTCAGATGGATTTGGGCGGCTGCGAGGCTCCTCTCCTTCCCAGGGACAGGGCCGCCTGTGGCAGGGTGCCCTCCCCAGCATCGTCTCTCCCTGCGTGTTGGACGTGGAGCTGGAGCACGCGGCTGTACATGAGCAAGCAGGCGTGCTCTGAGCAGCAGCATCGTCACTGGCCTCGCTGGGGTAGCAAGTCAGCATTACCGGGAAAGGAGGGTAACGCTTCTAGTTTTTCGAGCATAAGTCCCTGGCACGTGTGAGTTGTCTCTCAGGGCTCTCAAAGGCAGTGTTGCTCAGCTCGCTGGGTTGCAGCGAGGATGGAGCGACGTGGCTCCAGGCTGAATGTGACATCTTGAGGGGAGAGGCCATGCTCTAAAACCGAGAGGCCTTCACGTTCTCCTTGTCTTCTTTTTTTTGGGGAGGCGAAGACATGAGTTATCACATCTGGCTGTGCAATTTACAGCTTTTAATTAATCTGAAATTTCAACATAGATTTTTATGATAAGCAGAGGCATGTCTGCAAGCTGGGGAGGAACCTTAACGATGATCCAAGATGAATCTGCAGGATGAAATATCAGTGCAATAAACAAGGCTATACAGAACAGAAATGCAAAATAACAAAATGCCCAAGATGTCAAAGCAAGGGTCTACAAATGAGATTCCTTTCTGAAGCCCTTCCCTGTCACAACAAGAGTGGTCCCTACTTGCAGGCATTTGTCATCTGCCCATCAGTGTGATATCTAGGCTAATACAATAGCCATCTTTTTAAGAATTTGCTGTGTTGGCAGCGGTCACAGCAACACTGTTCTTTGTTTCAGCATCTAGCAATGATGAAAAGCAAGTCAACGAAACCTTAGCTGTCCCCGCGTGATGGATACTCCATCCATCGCCAGAGGACTGTTAGGCCAAGGGAGGGAGAGAGAGGTCTGTTGAGTGAGGATGTGTGGTCTGGGACCTGGGTTTGGATGTGGTGCTCTGGGTGAGCTCCGCACAGCTCCTTCCCCCCTGCCTCCGTTGCTGCCTGCAGGCAGGGGTGAGCAGGGCCAGGGGGGTCGCGAGGTGTGCCCCTGCCCGGTGAGGCACAGCAGGTGCAGGAGGATCCCTCGCATTTCGGGCCAGTCATCCTCCCTCCATCGAGGTGTACGTGGCTACAGTACTTTGCTGTTCTTTCTGAGCATGTAGGGTCAGGATCGCGCACTTTCTCTGAATCCTGACGCGATAATTTGCCTTTGCGGTATAACAGGGCTGGCTTAGTCCCTCTGGAGGGTTGTTTGCGGTTGCTAAATAAACCGGCGCTATCAAACTCCTCGTTATCTGGTTTACCCTTCCATGCTGACCTCTGTCTCGATGCTCTTGCAGAGTAAACAAGGCCCTTCTGACCCGGCCGCAGGGGCTGTGCTGGGGCTGCCTGCCTCCAGCAGCTCCGTGGATGGGTGCGGGGGCGAGTGGGCGATTTGCATCCAGCGCCGCCTCCTGATGGGAGCTGCGGTGCCGGGGTGGGTGTTCTCGCGGGAGCGCGGAGGTGGGCGCCGGCTCATGGGGCACGCACCACTCTGCCTGCTGCCATGCACTGGCATGTGGGTGCGGGGGCCTCAGCCGAGCCCTAGCCCGCAGGGATTTCTGCTGTTGCTTTATGGGGCTCCCTGTGCCTCCAAGAAGGTTGACCGAGCTGGAAATGGCTTAATTTGCCCAGCGGCAGGTGTGAGCACGTTAGAAATGTGCTGACATCTACCATGTTTGTTTATAAGCGCAGACCCCAATTACCATGTAGATGCTGTGCTGGAGCTGCAGAGCCAGCGCCTCCCACGTGCCCGTATGCCCGGTGTCACTGGTGCAGGGTTGGAGTGGGCAGCGCCGCCTGGGCTCAATGGCCCTGACGCTGTGCTGCACTCGTGCTGGTGGGCTTGCCCTGCTAGTGGGACCTGGCTGTCCCCTGGGGATGCTGCCTGCAGCTGGGGACCGTGCGTCTGCCCTCCCTCCATCTAGCCCTCCTGGCGTACTGCAGCTGGTGGTGTGTACTGAAGCTGGGCTCGGTGCTCGCAGGTGAGTGCTGTCAAGGGCCAGTGCAAAAGCTGGCCGGTTGCAGGCAGCGCGAAGAGCCACCACGCTGCTGGTGCCCTTCTGTGTGGGTCCAGCAAGCTGCAGGTGCCTGCCAGGGTGCTGAGAGCAGGAAATCAGATGTTGATATTATTGAAGTGCTTTGGGCAGAAGGTTGGAAGTTGGCCTTGCTTCTCTCCCTGGTTTTCTTTCTGCAGCTTTCAGAGTGGTGTGTTACCCTCTCTTTTCCTTCTCCAGCCACCTAAAGTCTGGAAAATTGCGATAATGGAGGGCAGTGATAGAGTGGGGGGAGCAGGCTTCCATTTGAAGCCTTTTCAAGTTGTATAAACAGAAGCAGGAAACATTTATTTACAAATATTTTCTTGTGAAAAAGAGAGGGGGAGAGCAAGCTCCTTTTGCCTCCGTTAGACACATCCTTTCATTCCGTGAGCCTTCTTCCCTGCCAGCACCCCGCCGGTGGGCCGATGAGCACGTGCCGGGCTGAATCCCTCGGAGCGGGAAGGCAGCGGGGCGGACACTGGGATGCTCCCCAGCCCCCTCTGCCTGAGGCGCGTGGGGTGCTTCTCCTGCTGACCCTGCATTGCACACTCCAGACCCAGTGTCAGCGGTGCTGCTGTGGCAGTGGAGGTCCCTCCTTCCCCCAACGTGGTGGCGTGCCCGACGGCAGCGCCTGATGGCTCTGCAGGAACTTGGGTCCTTGTGGTGTGAAAACCTCATTTGAAATGCAGGCGAGGGGCAAGCCAGGAATTTGCTTTTAACATCAATATTCAGAAATAGCGCATGTAAATAATTGATGGTCCTGCGAGCTGGGGCTTGTCTGTCTGTCGCAGCAAAGTGGAGGTGACAGAGTGACAGGCTGGGTTGGGGGGAGACTCCCGTCCCTCGCAGGGGCACCACCAGAGACTGGCATGCACAGGCTGGGCTCTTGCCTGCATCTCGGCAAAGGCTGCTGGGCTGCCTTCGGCCGCTGCTGGCGTGCAGAGTAGCCCGGTGTCGGGCAGGGCTTCTGTCTGCTCGCCATGGTCCTGGTCTTGGGCAGGGTTGCCCCGTTCTCCAGCGTGGGCTGTGGGGCTGCCAGCTGCTTTCCGGGTCCTGCTGGGCTGCTGTGGCCGAGCCACTGATCTGAACGTTTTAGGTGAAAAATAATCTGTCAGCAGGATTTGCCTGACCTTAAATTAGCTCTCACAGGAAGAGCTTAACCCTCATTGCTCCCTTCCTGGGTCAGTGTCTCCTCCCTCCCCGAGTCAGCCGGGCTACGTGCTTATGTTCCCCTCTCTTTTTAACACCTATTTTGATTCCTTCTTGCAGGCATCCTTTGTCTTTATGGTGATTACACAGGGTCAGTTCTGTTCCGAGCAGGCAGAGCCTGCCACGTTTTCCGTGAAACACTGGCAATTAGACCAGAATAGCTGTCTCCCTAATGATAACGTACTGTGCAATATTGCTGCAGTGCTTACCGCAGCAGAAGGTGGGGTGCTGCGAGACTTGGGCTGGGGAGGGCTGGACTTCTGCGGGAGTTTCAATCCGCCTGTCCCCTGATGGCCCCAGGGCAGGCGGGTGGGGTGGCACGGGACACCCTTTGCAGCTTTGGGACCTCTGCGTGGCTGTAGGGGATCTGTTCTGGCTTGCTCCGGTGGGTTGGATGCAGAGCACGGTTTGGTTTGAGTCCTCTTTCTGGCTTAAGGTGCTCAGCAGCGCCCGCAGCCGCTCTGCTGCTCCTTGCGGGAGCTGGCGGGGTCTCTGCCGCTTGCAAAGAGGGAGCAGTCACACTGGGACATGTGGTGACACTGTCCGTGGAGATGGTGACTGCTGGGAGGGACTGGGCCTCCTGCAGCTGGCTTCGCTGGAGCCGATCCAGGCCGTGCAAGGGCTGTGCTGCTGACGCGGGCGGCTTCCCGGCTCCTCCGAGCAAGGCTGCTGTCACCCTGCTGGTAGGACAGGCAGGTCGCTTGGTGGGGCTCAGCCTCCTGCCAGCCTTGGGATGCAGCAAAGCCTCGCAGTTACCCCTTCAAAGCCTCTGGCACTTACTGCATGAAGCAGGGGGAGAAAAAAAGACCTCCCCCAGCCAAAACTGCAAAGGAGAAGCGAGAGCTGGAGCCTTTATTGCAGGAACCCTGAACGGGAGGGAGGAGCAGGGATTGAGCTCCCTGCTGGTCTCTGAGCTGCTCTACAAAGCAGCCTCCCAGCTTGGCGAGCAAGATACAGCGAGAGGTTTTAAAGTTGTGACCTTAGCAAATGTATTAGACGGGAGAAAAGAGCTTTTCTTCCTTTCCCCCGTTACGGTGTCAGCGTAGCCGTGGCTTTTAAACCACATTACACAGGCTTGTCATCCAAGATAAAATGTTATTAAGATAAAATGCTACACAGGGAGCAGTAGGGGACTTCCCACTGCTGTATTTCAGCGCAGCCGTAGGATCGCGAGGCCGTGCTCTGCCGCCGGCGCTGAAGCTGTCGCCTGAAGCTGGGGCGGCCGGAGCCCGTGCTGCCGCAGGGTGCCGCCTCCCACTGCGTGCTTGCGGGGCAACGGGCACGAGGACTTGCTCTCCCGTGCGTGCCAGCATGCCCGAGCGTCACCTTCCCCTTCCCGGCTGCGGTGCGGGGCTGGGCTGTTGCCTGCGGGCAGGCTGGCAAAGCGCAGGGGCAGGCAAAGGCATCAGGGCACTGGCCTGCGTGGAGCTGACAGCGAGCATGTGGGTGGCTGAGGGACCTTCCTGGGGCCCCTCCTTCATGGGTCAGGGGACTCGCTGGCTGCCTCCCTCTTCTCTGGCCTTTCTTTGCCTTGCAGCCCCAGCTCCCGAGGCTGCCGTCTTCGCGTGCTGCCAGCGGCTCCCCTCCCACCCCGCAGCCCGCGGTCCCAAGCCGTGGCCGGTGCAGCCACCGTCTTGGATCCCCATGCCGCTGTTGGGTACGCGCCGTGTGTGCACAGCACAGCTCCTGCCGCGGCTCTGGGTGCCGGCCACTATGCTGCAAAAAGTGACCGAAGATGGGCACAGCGCATAGGGCAGTGCTGAGCTAGCCCAGCATCATGCTGCCTGGCTTTAACCAGCCTGGATCCCCCGCTTAGGGATGGTGGAGCCTCTTCAGCTGAACCGACAGCCTGTCAATAATATTAATGTACTCCGGTCTCTGTTAATGTCCATGCTAAGTCTCCTCCGGCCCTTTGCTATTGCTTCTCCAACGCTGGACGTTTGTGCGGTGCGACTGTAAGCCTAATCTGCCAAGTTGTGCTCGCAGCGGTCCGTGCAAGAGGCCCTGGGAGCGCGGGTGCAGGTGGGTGGCGTTTGAGTTTTGGAGAGCTTTCCAGACCTGCCTGCCAGTGACAAAGATGTTTAGGTGAATCCTTTAACATGGCTTGAAAAAAGTAGGGCTGCCGTGCCCCGCTCCTCAGCAGCTACAAAAGGAGAGGGCAGGAGGCATCTCGCCTCAGCTCCAGCAAGTCTGGAGCGAAGGAGAGACCCCGAGGCACATGTGTGATCTGCAAGCAGAGCACAAAACAAAACATGGAGAGGGAAGAGCTGCTTTGACCTGACACCAAAGAAGAACAGAAAAAGGGAAGAAAGGGGAAAAGAGGCGAGCTGTAGTTACAAGGCTAGGTAATCCCTCAGTTGAGCCCAGCGAGTGCTGTAGCTGGAACATGAACTTGTCCCGGGCATGTTCAGCTTGTAACAGGGATGAATGTAAAAGCACTGCTGTTAGCTGCCTTATTAAAGGCTTGGGTCTAAGTCAATATGCATGTGTCCCGGGTGGCTCAGTGCTGTGATTCCTAGAGCTTCACAGTTCTTTGCCAGCGCTTTTTGCTTGGAGGTTCCTCCCTGCCATTTAAACCCTCCCACTGCTTTGCTGTCCTGGGTTTTCATCTCGTGCGTGGGGAGAGGACTGACCCGGGGCTGGGTAGAGGCTGAGAAACCCATCGGAGCTCTGCCAGCATGGCTGGCCCTTGATGTGGGTCTCGCCCCAGCCCAGAGCGCTGACACTGCCCGGCCTTGGACGGTACTGGAGGTGGCAGTGCCAGGGCTGCCCCGCGGTGTCACAGCTGGTGAAACGTCTCTAGGTCCTGCCCTGCCCAGCCCTGGGGAAGCCCCCATGGTGCCAGTGTCGTTTCCAGCATCGCTCCCTCCTGCTCCACCCCTGTGTGTAAAATGGGCCTTGGGCTTGTGGTCCTGAGCCCCAGCATGCAGCGCCCGTTTGATTGCCAAGCCACACAATGAAGCCATAAATGGATCCTGCAACCTTTGGTCACTGCATGATTTATGAAGCCACCAGAGTGCATGTGATTGCACGTGTAAGGCTGAATGTCTGACTGGCATCTGCTGTATCTGCTCTGGTGAGCAAATATTTGCAGGCAGAAGGAGATAATCCCTGCCAATACAGGTATTTACCCATCCTGTCTGGCTTCTTTCCACCTCCCTGCCTGCCAGGCTAAGCGAGGGCCCGCACATTAGCTGTCCCTGCCCGCTGGGGAGGTCTCCTTTGCGGGGAAAGCAAGCTCAGCCCCAGACTGGCAATCTCGGTACAGCCTCACATGAGCTTTCACGGTCTGGGTGTTTTCCACACTTTTATGCCACTCTCCTTTCCTCTTCCATCCCCAGTCCTCCACGATGTGCCCCGTGCTGCTGGAAACCACTCTGTCCCCAGGCAGGGGCCGTGCTTCAGCACTGCGGTCCCTTGGGCTCCTCCCCGGCTGGTTGGGAGGGTTGTGGAGTTACCGTCACCCTCGGAGGAAAAGCTGGGCGACGTGGTCCCCGTCACGGGGCCGGGAGCCTGTGGCTGGGCTCTGCGCTGGGGCAGCGCTAGCACCCATGGGGGGCTCCGTGCAGAGTGGGAGAAGCGATGCTGTGTTTGTTTTAGCGAGGGCAAAAGGGGTTTGCGGGGATTAGGAAGGGGAAAAAGCCCACAGCACGGAGTTGCAAGGCTTTCCCTGGGCTTTGGCTTTGCTGAGTGGCTGTCTGGCTGTCTGGGACAGGGGGCTGCTGTGTGCAGGGGCTGCCCAGAGCCAGGAATGCCTGGGGTGTGCTGCTCCGGCCCTCTGAGGCCCGGGGACCAAACCCTCGGGGCTGAAAGGGACAAATGAGCATTGTCATGGGAAAAGCTGCCCCGTTCAAGGATGCAGACAGTCAGCACGAGGCATGCTAAGTAATGGGATTTGTTTTTAACCCGGAGACGTCCCTTGAAGCTAACGAAAACGCGTATTAGTGCAGACTGCTTCCTTATGTGTACAATCTTTCTGTTTGCCCTTCCGCCCAATGTACACGTGAGCGTAAAAGCCCACAAACCGGAGAGCCCCGCAATGCCGGGCCGGGGGAAGAGCTTGGCAAATGGAGGGCTGCTGGCTGGGCAGCTGGGGCGGATGCAGCCTAATGGCGATTAGGGGCTGATTGCACACACGCACAGCTGGTGCCAGGGAGCTGAACAATAAAGTAGCCACTCTGGACTGATTGGGCTAATCCGTGCTGCAGACCAGGGCCTATTTTCATTAGTTTTCCCCGATCAAATTAGATTGCCAGACGACAGATCCAATTAAAGGAGGGGAGACCTCCAGCATGGTGTGTCCTGCTGGTCCTGGGACGCTGGCCATCACCGGCTCCCAGAAGGGAGGAGGGGACAGGTGGTATGGTTCCTGGGCGTGAGGATGCCTTTGCCCGTGTCCCAGGAGCGGAGCAGGGACCCTCCCTCCAGGGCACGCAGCTCTGACCCTGCCTGGCACTGTGGCAGAGCCCCGTGTCCTTCAGGGAGAGAGCTGCCGTCTCTTGCAGGTGCATCACTCCACACGTCCCTCGCATAAAGCATCCTTGCTGAGCCTGCACTGAGCTGGCTCCTGGCCTGTATCAATTTAATTTCATTTTTAACTCTCCCTCCTCACAGGCAGGGTGGCCCCAGCTGCGAGCTTTGGCACGAGGCTTGTGTGTCGTGTGCTCCGAATAGCAGATTACGCTGTCCTTAATGCGGCTGCGTGTTTGGGGACCCAGCACTGGGTTTGGACTAAAGATACACATAAGGGGATTTGGGCCTCCTTGAAATATATTTACTAGCAGAGATGATTGATCGGTCTATTGATGAACTGCGATTGATTAGCCTTATGTGGCTTTGAGACGCCTGGGCTTCAGCCTGCCTGTAATCCATCAGTAATTACTTCACCCTGCTGTGAGATCCGTTGCCATCGAAAAGATGTTTGTGGGGCTGGGGGTGCACCCAGCTGTTTCTATTGATGAGACCACGACAGTGCTGCCAGCCTTTGCCAAGAGTCGCTGGCTGCTCTTCCCAGTCGCTCAGAGGTTGTTTATACACCTGTAAAAGTAGCTGGGAGAGGGGCCGGAGAAGAGCGATACCCGTTCAGCTGCAGCCCTTGGTTTGGGGCTTCCAGGGCAGAGCTGTGCCTGCGGTGTGGGTTCGGGCATAGCATGGCGTTTGTTTCTGGCGGAGCAGAGCCGGAGATTGTTCTGCAGTGGGGTTGGGCTGCACCGGCTTGCTTGCTGCCTTTGGAAAGGGTTGAGCTGTCAAGGGGGAAAAGTCTTGGGTGTGAGGGACCTCTTGTCCCTGTGAACCAGCTCCAAGTCGAGGCTGTAGGCGTGCTGAGGATCTGGGATCAGCCAGTTTTGGACGTGAACCTGGTCCCTTCTGCTTTGAAACTGTAATTTCATCCCAATGCTGGGGATGAGACTTGTTTTATGCAGCTGACATTTCTTCTCCTTGGTTGAAGAAAGAGGCAGTGCCGGGGCAGGACAGAGTTCCGAGCAAGCATCATTAATAGCAATTTCACTGCCCTGCTTATTGATTAATTCCGGAGTTACCTCTTCCAGGAGGATTTCCACGGTTACATTCATGGTGTTACTTTGTCATCTCTGTGGTACAAAGCCAGGTCCAGTTTGGCTACAGGAATTTTCCCATCAGAGCCTCCTGTGGGTCTGAGCTGGTGCCCCAGGGCACGGTGAGGTGCGGTGGCCCTGCCTCGGTGGGACCCAGAGCTGGGTTTTGCCTGCCGGCTGGGTCAATGCCACCTCGGGGCTGCCCATGGGGAGCCATGTCCACCCCGGCACATGGGGCCAAGCGGACAGGCACAGGTTGCTGCTGGGGATTCACAGCAGCGCTTGCTCCAGCTCACCGGAACACCGGTACTCTGGGTAGTTCCGTGTGGCAATAAATGTTTCAGTTGCACTATAAATAATGGAGCGAGTAAAGATGTTGAGTAAGTGGTGCTCTGGGTTTTGCCAGAAGGTATGTAGTTTGTTGTGGGGGTTTTTTGTTTTGTTTTGTTGGGGGTTTTTTGTGCTTGTGTTTCAGCTTTTTCCCTCCCCTTTTTTTTTCTGGAGTCCAACACAGATAACTTCACACGGGGGACTTGAGGGAAGGCAGCCCTGCTGTGAGGGAAGGAGAAGATTAAACTGCTGAAACTAAGTAAATCAATTTTTGTTGGTGTACTTTGCAGTGCTGTGAAAACGGCAGCGATGCTTCCCCGTGGACAGGAGCAGCCTCCCAGAGGCACAGCGGCCCTTTCGGTTTGGTTCAGCTTTTAGCAAGTGTTTTTTTGCATCGCCTGCATCCAGAGAGAGAAAAAGCTCTGAAAGTTAGGCCCTGGCTGCTGGAGCTCAGCGGAAGCCCGGGTGCAGAGGACAGCAATTGCCTGCATTTGCGTGGGGTCTGTCTCCTCCTGATGGGATGCAGCTGGGGGAAAGAAGGGATGCCGGGGCAAAAGCCGGGCTGCTGCCCCAGAGCCTGCCCTGCTCGGCACAGAGGCAGCACCCCAGGGTGGTGAGGCCTGTGCTCATGCCCACGCAGGTGTGAGGGGCTGGCAGAGGTGGTCCAAGGTGCTCTGCTGGTGTCCCTTGGCGGCACTGCCAACTGCTGCACCTTGTTCCTTCACAGGGAGACCAGCGTTTGAGCAATGAGGGCTTTGGTGTTTTGGCTGATACCCCTCTCTGCGTGTCCTGGGATTTGTGTGCTCCACCTTGATACTGCTGCAGCCTCATTTCTGTTGGCCGTTGAGCCAAGGTCAGCCTTTGCCATAAACACTGCCGAACACTGAGAGCTTGTAGGCAGTCTGTCTCTGTGCTCCTTTGGAAAGGAGAGATTTGCGGAGCTCCCCAGGAGGTGCCATCCAGCCTGGTGCAGCTGCGCCCAGGGAGCGTGTGGATGCCCTGAGCCACTTTCTAGCAGGAGGCCCCCTGCTGCTTTGCAGGGCTTCCCAGTGCCAGTTGTGTTGGTGGTGGTGGTGGAGTGGCTTGGAGGGTTGGAGGGGCTGCTGGGGTGGTGCAGGGGAGCACCCCGGGAGGGCTGGAGTGGCTGGGCTCCCTGGGGAGATGTGCCTGGGCACAGGGAATGGCCACAGACTGCAGGGGGTATCGCCTTTGCTCTCTACAAGTGTTAAAACCATGAAGCTGTTTTTTAATCACGGGGTTTAAGGAAGGAGGGGAGGGAGCAGCGCTGGAGCTCACGAGCTGGCAGGTTGCTTTGGAGTCAAGGCTTTGAGGCTGCCTCTGAGATCCTGGCTCCCACAGTGCCCACACGCAGAGCTGGCCGTGGGCAGCAGGCGTCACTGCTCCTGGCTGGCACGGGCACCTAACGCTGTTTAATTCTGGGGCTTTTGGTCCTGCTTTAATGCAACCCAAAAGCAGTAACGAGGGAGAGCATTGGAGAGTATGGCCTGCAGGAAGGAGAGGCATGCCTGGTTTTGGGATGTGAAAGCAAAAGGTATCTGAGTGCCACGAGCTCCGTGCTCTTCCACGGCAGTGCTGGTGTGAAAGGCAGCTGGCAGAGCTGGCGCTTGCATGCCTGAATGTACAGCTCCCAAACCCCACCGAAGGGTGGGTATACACCAGGGTGTCCGTTGTGCCTGCATGGGTGTGGGTCTGCTGACCAGTAGCTCCCGGTCTTGCTCTCTGCCTGGGGCAGGAGGAACTTGGGGCAGGGCTGTGGCTGCGCGCGGGGTTTCCATCATGCCCGGCACAGTTGGCTCCCAGTCCCAGGTAGGGCCTCTGAGTGTGACTGGAATACATGCACTTAAAAATAATTACCCCCAAGAAAAAGATATTGTGTAATTGTGACTGGTGATATTCTGTTGTTGGAGCCAGAAGCCCCAGCTGTGGGTAAGCACGGGCTCGCGTGCGCTGTGAATGCAGGATGACTGGGAGCGAGTGTGTGAGGCAGGGGCTGCTGGTAAATGGGGCAGCCCGCTGGTGGTTTGCAGAAGTCCAGGGAACCCAGGGGGGACTTCATTTGCTGTGCCTGAAGGGAGCCAGCAAGCTCCACCGGGGTTTTTATTTCTCATTCACCTGCATCTTTGTTTCTCATCATCTACCAGCAACAATGAACGGTCCCAGGTACCACAGGGCAGCTTGTGCTGGCAGCCTGTTGTGCCGGCTTGGCTTCCAGGGGCTGAGTGGGGCTGGTTTTCTGCCCCATGATACCTGGGGCTGACCAGTTTGGCACTTTGCGATGCACTGAGCGGTGTCTGGCCTGCCAGACATGTCAGATGTGCTGTTGGGCAGGAGGTGGCTGGAGGCAAAGGATGCTCAGGGCAGCCAGGAGGAACCGTGGGCTTCAAAGGCGCCCAGCTGGTCAGAGGCACTTGCAGCAGCTCCCGACACTCCTTCTCTTCATCCTCCTCTTCTCAGGGCCGGGGGAGGTAGCAGGCTGTCCTCCCCCCTTCTGGGGGCAAGCAGCTTTGCGGACCGCCCAGCAGCCCCTCGTTCCGTGGGGGAGTGGATTAGGAAGGGGCTTTACTTTTCTCGTAGATGAGTGCTTTTAAGCACTCATGTGTTGTTGTGCGTCCTGCTGAGAATAAGCCAAATGTTCAGACAGCTGGCCAGACCCTGGATTGGGTGGGATTTATCTGTAGGTGTTGCAAACAAGATCTTAATTGATTTATCTGGACACATGACTTTTAATTTTATGGTGGAGTTAAGAGCATTGCCCCAAATCAGGGGGACGGGGAGAGAAATGAGGTGATGCCGTGTTTCCGCATCCACAAGTGCGGATGATCCGGGTTCGGATGGGCCTGCGTATGGCAGGGGTGCCCCAAATGCTTTGGTCCTCTGGGACTCCCAGCCTGCCCCAGAGCTGGGCAGCGGCAGGCATGGAGCTGGCCGGCCGACCGACCCCAGGGCAGTGGGGAGAGGAGGGAAAGCACTGAGGAGACCTCCTCTGAGCGGCAGAAAGCATGAATATTTCACAGCTCTCCGCAGTCCTGGTGGGAGCGGATGGATGTGGTTATAATCTTGCTTGACAGGTGCCACGCTCCTGGGGCCTCCTGCTCCCCACTGCCCCTTCCTGAAATGCAGGCCCCTGGGGAGGGGTGAGCTGTGTCTGCCCGGACGTCCCCCGGCGCCACATCGGGCTTTTGCCAAGCTCAGCCCGGCTGCACGCTGGTGACGCTCGGGCCCTTTGAGGGCTCCCGTGCAGTGGAGGGAAGGAGTTTGGTTGTGCAGGATGGGCCCCTGCGAATTTCCCAGGCAGCCCTGCAGGGAAATGTATCACCCCTGCCTACTGGCGCTTAGTTTGGATGCAACTTTCTTGGCGGTTGTTGCAGCTGGTTCCGGATCCACAGCTGCCACGCATCCCGCTCTTGCAGGCGTCTCCCCTGGGCGCTTTGCTCCTGCCCCCCTCGCCGCACCGCTCCCCGGGCGGGCGCGGGGTGCTGGCCCTGCTGTCGCCTCGGATGCCGGCTGCGGCAGCTGGCGCGAGGCAGGCTGGGGGGCTCGTCAGCCAGAGACGGCCGCGGCCCCGGCTTCGGTCTGGCCTCCATCACTTCCTGTAGGAAATCACTTCACTTACCCAGATGCGAGTGTACAGACGCGCTGCCCGCGGGCTGCCCTCCTCTCCCCCGCGAAGGCCGAGTCTCTTACGCAAATCGCTTTTCACGCTTCCTTAATTGAAACTGTCAGATGGGCTTTACCTTTTTTTTTTGCGGCGATACAGACGTATTAATTCCACTATGGATATCCCGGCAGCTAGGAGAGATCAATAAAATGAGGTTGCATCTGTGACATATATATTACAGGAGCGGCACCAGCAATATTTCATCGGGAAAGCCGAGCCAAACGCACGCGTGCAGAGCCCCGTAGAGCACATTTGGCTGTGTAAGAGACAGAGTTATTCACTGGCTTTAGTGGCACTGTTTTTCTGTGCCCCATTGCAGCTCGCAGCCGGCATGGCACGGCAAGAGGGTGAGGAGCAGCACCCCCTGCCCTTCCTTGCTCGTGCCTCTGCACTTCTCCTCCTGCCCCCAGCCATGGGACCCCAGTCCGGGGCTGCGGCCTGGGTTATTTTCTGGTGTGCTCTGACTTCGTGTTGGTCTGGGCTTGAGGGTGCCTGGGCACGTGGCGGAGCCAGTAGGCAGGGTGCTGGGGCCGTGGCGCTGGGCTGGGTGCGCCGGCTCCTGCCGCTTCCCACCCCCCGCTCACCTCCCTCCAGAAATCCCCGCAGCAGGGATTTGTGCTTTGATTATTTTCAAATACTGGTTTGTGTAAAATTTGATTTGAGGAAACATTTTTCTCCCACATGCTGTAGGATTGAGGGCGTGTAATCCCTCCTAAATCGCCTGGACGAGGTTTGTATTGCAATGCCAGTATCAGAGCTAACAAAAGGGGATTAGACGGGAAAATTCTGCGTGAAAACCTGCCGCTCTTTGAGGGCTTTTAGTACAAAGAAGATAAGATAGGTAGAGCAGAGCCATTTTTAACCTAGTTTTTAATGCACTCGGTGCCTCTCCTTTCTGAGGCAAAGGAGACGGGAGAGGGCGTTTGTTTTAACCCTTTCCTCTGACTCTGGGGTACAGGCTGATGCTTTCCTGCAGGAGCAGCAGTGCAGGTGGAGTGCTCCAAGCGGTGCTGGTCAGAGAAGGCTGCTGGTGGGATGCCCGTGACAGGTTTTTATTCCCCGGGGCCATTGCCAGCTCTGAAGCGTGGCACGCTCTGCGGCCGTGCTTTCTGAGATTGCAGTGGGGGCCCCATGGGAGCCCCTGGTCCCCAGGCTGCATTGGCAGCTGCACGTTGACCTGCAGGTGCTGACTGGGCCTCTCACAGCCCCTTCGTGCCGCCCAGCCTGGGAGCAAAGCACGTTCCCATCTCACCTGCCCGAAGCCGGGCACTGTGGCTGTGTGTCCTGCCGGGGAGGGATAGCTATCCCGCCATCCTGCTGCCTGTCAGATTGCCATCAGTCAGGAGGCGGCATCGTAACGGAGACAGCTGTCAACATTTGCGGGTGGATCGCCGTCTGCAAATATATTACAGGAGCTCAGCAAGTGCCAAGGCACATCAGGCCAGGGGAAGAGATGCTCTGGGGGGAGATGAAAGGATCCCTTCAGTGGAATTCATGTGGAATAAGCTTTCCACAGGAGGTATTTCCTCCTAATCCTCCTTAGCGCTCAGCTGATGCCTTGAAGCATCAGGGGTTTATATGCCTTTTAAAAATTCATTCTCTCTGCTATAACAGCAGGTGTGTGCATTATCAGGTGCCATGCCCAGGCCCTGCTGGTGCTGGGCTGCGCTCTTGGAGCCGGTGAGCGTCCTGCTGCAGCGAGTTCCATGGGTGACCTGCGTGCTGGGCGAAAGTGGCCTCCTGCTTCTGTCGGTTTTAAACTTGCTTCCCCTGTAGGGTGGTGGGCTGAGCCGGGTCATGCTGACCGTGGGTTTTTGATGGTGAGTCTATTGGGGGCAAGTGGAAAGGCATCATGGGCACCTGGCACCGCAAGCTGGCATGTGGGATGGGAAAACGCCCTTACTGCTGCCTTAGCCCCCGTCCATCTGCCCCTGCTAATTGCAGCTAGACTTCAAACACAATATTCCACTTATCTGGTCAAGGGATACATGTTCGTTATTACAATTGATTATCGCTAAAACCCGTCTGATACCCAGATTTACAGCATGGCTGGCCAGCCACGCAGCCTCCAGCCCTGAGCATCCAGGATCTGGCATGTTCTTCCAGCCAGAGCCATCTCTCCACAGGCATTTGGCCGAGGAGAAAAGGTAAACGCTTCACCCTCCCGTAACAGGCAAGAGATGGCTCTGGAGCTGCCTCCCAGCTACGCCTTGGCTGTGCCGGTGCTGCAGCCTGGCATTTCTGCGCTGCCCGGCAGAGCCCCCAGAGCTGCCCTTCCCTCTGTGTTGCTCTCACCTGTGTGCCTCTGGTGCGGCCTGCTGAGACGCAGGGGCACAGCTCCTGGGGCGAGCAGAGCGAGCTCTGCACTGCAGCTCTTGCACTGCAAAGTGTTTTACTGTGGTGGTTTACGGTCCTGGACAGGATGAGGACAATGAAGTTGCGAGAGCTGCCGGGTGCCAGGTTGTCTTTATCCTGCCATCTGCGCCTGAGAGGTAGTAGATGCCTGTACGCTCAGCCCCGTGGTGGGATAAGATCCTGCAGATGTTCTTGCTCGCGGGCTGCGTTCGGTAACGAGTGCTGCGTCGAGAGAGCCATCATCAATCTGCTGCATATTAATAGTCACCAGCAGGTCGGGCTCTTGGAGGGGACTTTTTCCGAGCGGCTGAACAGAGACCTTTGTTACCTTTAATGGCGCCGTGCCCTTCTCGGCCACTGGAAAACCCCGTGTGGCTCTGGGAGACACGTTGTGGCCCCCGAGGGTGCTCCCTGTGCTGCGGGTGCCCAGGTGGTAGTGATGCTGCTCAGCGTGTATCTCTCACACCCAGCATGTGGCTGGAGCCATAAGGAAGGGTGCGCGATCTGGCTGGAAACCAGGCACGTGGTGGCCAAAGAGCATCTGTAAGAGCCTGCGCGAGGCAGAGAGGTGGCCTCTGCAGCACAGCACGCTCGTGCTCTGTGTAAATGGGGTGGGAGGAAGAGAGGAGCCCCTGCGCCTCCTCGTCTTCGCAACAGCTCGATGGCTGCATGATAAACAACTTGACAAAGTGTTAAAATCCTGAAGGCGGGGCTGGCAGGAGAAGGAGAAGGGAGGTCATAATTGCACGGGAAAATAATGAACTGCGCTCTTCTTGGAATATGCAGCAGTCTAACAAGAATCAGAAAATTAATTATCTTCTGTAATTAGTGTAATGACCTACACTATTAGAGGTTATTTACAGCAGGAATAAAACTTCCCCCTATAAATGTCAGGCTGCACCATTGGAATACAAAGGCTGGTGCAAACCCTGCGCCGGGTGCAGCAAGGGTCTGGAGACAGGGCAGGGCGCGGGTCACCTCCACTCAGCTGACCCTGGGCTGCCAGGGACTGGGCTCTCACGGGTCCAGCCAGCAGTGCTCCTTCATCCCTGGCGCTGAGGAAGGCTGGCTTTTGCGTTACCCATTGCTCTGTGTCACCCAGGCTTGGTGACTGGCTCTGCTGCTTTGTGGCGACTCACCCCGTCAGCCGTATCAGAGCCTGTCTGGGGTGGGCTTTTTTCCCATCCTGGGGCTTGTGGCTCCTAAGCTGCCCCTGCCAAAGAGTGCTCGCCTCCCTCCGGGGTCCTGGAGCTGTTCGGATCCTTGCCATTACCCTGAATAAGCAGGGCCTGCTTCCCCCGGAGTTCCCCCCGTGCTCTGGAGGGGCCCTCTCCCTGCCGGCAGCGCACGCCAGCTGCGCGTGCACAGCTCAAAATGGAGACATTAGCCTGCTATTGTTTCTCAGCCCGAAGCCTTCGTGGCTCTAAAACCCTCCTTTTCTGTGTCTGGGATGCGTGAAATGGGTCCATAAGCAGCTTGTTTCTAGCATGGCATGTGGGGAGAGAGGTGCAGCACACTGCCCCTGGCAGCACTCCCGGGGGCTTGCGGGAGGGTCTTTCTTCGGCATGGCGACGTGCATCTGCAGCCTGGCTCACATGCTGCTTGCTCGTCGGCTGCGCATGGTCCGGAAGGGCGGTCGGGGCTGGGAGCTGGAGTGGAGCAGCGGGCGCACAGCCACAGGCACGGCAGCTCCTTGCGGCAGGGCATCTGGGCACGATGCTGCGTGCCCCCTGCGCTCCTCGGCAGGTATTTGCCTTCTGCGATTGCTTCGGAAACGGGGCGCTGTGGTGAAAATGCCCAGCGCCGGGGGATGGTGGTGTGAGTGTCACGCAGGCTTTCAGTGGTGACAGAACCATCCACTTGTCTTTCCCCATGGGGAAGCAGAGCACAGCAGCTCACCACCCGAAGGAAACACTGGGTAGCTCCGCTATCAGGTTGAGGGTGTTTTGGCATGACTGTGCCAAAGAGACAGGCAGCAGCGCACCGGTGTGGGTGTGCTCGAGGGAGGCGTTTGGGGTTAGTTCTCAAAGGTACCAGAAAGCTCTGGTTACCCCTTCTTTTTCCTCTGATCACATTGCTGCTCTAACACTTGCCGGCCAGGCTGCTGGCCTGGGTGCCACGTGGGGGTCGGATGGGTCCCGCGGGGAAGGCAGCATGACCGCACTCCGGGGTGCTGCCTGGCGGTGCCGTCTGCCATGGAGCAGATGGGCGCTGGTGGTGAGCCCTCAGTGCCCACAAGGAGGGGTAGGATGGGGAAAAAGTTCTCTGTGTGGTGAGGGTAACCTGAGAATTACTTGACATTTCAGCATGAAGGATCATGACTCCTGCATTATTAAAGATGCGGTGATAAAATGCCTTACCTGTCATTGAGAACCTACATCAATAATTTAGTTTGGCACCTGGTGTTTAAAATGAAATAAGCACTGGCCCAACTCCCTTCCTGGGAACAGCAGCAGTGCTGCGGCGGCTGCGTCCGTGGCGAGACCCGATGCGACGCCTTCCCTGGCTCCTGGGCCTCGCAGCCAACAGGCTGCCCTTACACGCGTGCCTGGAGAGGCCGGGCCACCTCCCTCAGGGCTGCCGGGCAGGGCTAGCCAAGCCCAGCGGGGCCAGGCGTCCATGCAGTGCCCAGGCGCTGAACGGGGCCTGGGCCGCTGCTGCAACATCTTAACATCTGATGTAACCTCATTGTATAAGGAGAACAGAGCGGGGCTCTTGAAACCGCAAGCGTGTTCCTTCCAACAGACCCTTAATGTAATTTGAATGTACAATTGAGGGTTTTTATAGCTTAGTATTCCACTGTTTGTGGTGCATCCTGGAATTTAAGTGTCTTAAACGTAATTATTGTTAATTGCTCACACGATTCTATAAACTCATCCAATTAAAAAAAAGTTATTAACTTTATAAAATATTGCAGGCATCCCACAGTGCAATATATTTGCAGGAAATAACAGCTCGAGCAGGCAGAGCTGAAAGGCACCAAGGTAAATCGGTGACACCTTGTATCCTCCCTCTGTTCTTCCCTCTCCTTAAAGCGCTTTGGAAACGCATTGTCCCCTTAGCTCCAGAGACCATGTGGGCCCCGTGCTTGGTCTTCATACGGGTGTGTGAGCAGAAGGCTGTGGCCGGCGGGACACTGAGAGGTGCTCTGTGGCATGGGAAGGGGCCTCCGGCACTTTGCTATGGACCCAAGTGGGAACCTGCTCCCCGTTTGCGGTGAAAGCACCCCGGGGAGCATGCGATGACGTGGGTGAGTTCCTGAAGAGGGGCGCGAAATGGACGGAAGTCTCTGGGGAAGATGAGTGGGGCTGGAAGGTTGTTGGTGGAGGGAGAGGGCCCAAGCAGACGTTCCTCCTGCATCCTCCCACTCCCTGCGCTGGGGGCCAGTTGCAGCCAGCCAGGGATGATGGTTATAATCTTACAGTCTAGTGCCAGAATTTATAGCCAGGGATTTATTGTCCCCTGATTGCTCTGTGCTGCCATTTAGCTCATGCCCTGGAAGAGTTATTCAATTCGCAGTGAGCAGAGTTGTGCTAATGCTGCCTTATGCCTGAACATCTTCTCCAACCTCCTCCTCTTGTTTTCCTTATGAGATTAAAATCCTGGGTGCCAGTTGGTGTGGATCCGAACTCAGTTGGGCATGGTAGGATTTTGGCTGGAGCCACCTGGCTTTGGAAAGATTGGCCATTTCCCTTCCCAGGTGCCCGCTGCCTCTCGCGTTGGCTCTGCCTGAAATATCGCTTGGGTGAGAGCTAATCGAATCCCCTCAGGGAAAAGAGGGAGCTGAAGGGGTGTGCTGGGCAGGATCTGCCCGCTCCCAGTGCCTTCTGGCCCAGATTAGAAGGTGTCTTTTCCCCTCTCCATCTTACTGCTTTTCCAATAGAGAAACAAATGGTCTGTAGAAAGGAGAAGAGATGGGGAGAAAGGAAACTTTCTCTCAAATGAAGACAAAATTGAATTCAGTTCGTGACTGAAATGAGCAATTGCCACAAAAGCTTCATTTTGGTGACGAAGTATTTCCTATGGGATTGCTCCTATACAAAAGCCTTGGTAAGAAGCTATTACAGCTGGTCAAATGCTTTCTCAGAAAGCTATTTGTGATATTTGCCTTCTCCGTCTCTATTTGCATCCCTCCCTGGAATCGCTCTCCCACACACAGCGGTCCCAGTCGGCTAGGGCAGGAACAGAGGCTGCCGGCTGGGATGGCTTGAGCAGCCAACGTGAGAATTGGTGGCGATTAATCCATCCTTTAAACAGCAGGATTTTGCAGGTAGATTTTCCATCTGATGTAGCTGGTGATATAGTGGCTTCTGGGACAGCGAAGGGCTGACGGAGAGCACGCATGAAGCAGCATTTGTCAAATTAATGAGGCATTATAAATTATATCCACAATTTTCTCTTCCATTTCCTGCCACCCCCTCCTGTCACTGGCAAGGAGAGGGGACCGTGTGGAGCCACTCCCAAGGTCCTGCAGGGGCCAGGGCTCTCCAGCCGAGCGCCTGCCTGGGGCCAGGGCACAGGCACAGCTCCGTCAGGAGGATAAAAATGCAGGCAGCTCCCCGGTTTTGCTGGGAAATTTGATGTAACTAGTATTGATCTCTCTATTACCTCTGTGAAGGGCAGCTTCATTTTTCAAGTAAAACAACCTCTGTATCTGAAATATAGAAATTGATTTTGAAGCAGGGGCTGCTGGCACTGGTGGGGAGGGCGCAGATAGCGATGGATAGGATGAGGCAGAACAAGAAGAGAGTCCTTCCAAAGTCAGGAGAGATATCGGCCTTGTCTGATCGTGTTACCTGTGATCCAGCATGGAAATAATGGTGTTGGAAAGTCAGCAGATAAACTTTGCTGAAGGTCCTTTCCTTTTCCCAGCTGGAAGCAGAGGGGGGAGGCGAGGGGCTGAGGGACAGCAGAACAGGTTCGGGAAGAGAACCATCCCTGGGAGGGACGTGTCATGCAGCTCCTGTCTGGAGAGCTCCTCCCTCTGGTAGTGGCAATAGTGCGTGTGTCCTGTTGTAGCACAGCACTGGGAGCCATGGGAGCTGGGATGGACTGGGAGAGAGGGTCTGGGAGCAGCCGGGGCCTGGGCACCACGGGGAGCACACACGCGCCAGCTCTGCCAACAGCTCGGAGCCGAACTAGGCACGCAGCTTTGTTTTAGGGTTGTTACAGTCCTGCTTAATTGGCTCTCAGGCTCCCTGTGCAAGGCGTCCGGTGCATCTTAATGAGGGATTCTCAAAGACCAGCTTTTTTTCCCTGGGACTGGAACGAGGTGGTGTTTAATATTCATGTGTAGCTCCACTCATTTGAAGGGTAACAAGGGAGTTAGATTCCCTGCTGGCAATGAATCGTAATGGGATCCAGGCTCCTAAATCACCTGCGCATCATGGTGCTGCCTCTTTCCAAAGCGGGCTGGGTTGGAGGCGGCCGCCCCACAGGCACAGTGACGGTGAGGTCTCCTTTGGTGAGCCAGCACGGCACTCAGCACGGACCAAAGGGTTTCCAGGTCAGTGCTGGCACTGGGAAGTGCTTTTTCCACACCACTCGTGGTCAGGATCCGGAGCGTCTTGCCACGAGCAGTCGCAGAGGTCGAGTTATTAGCCAAGAGCCATTGGATGTTGACGTGACAGGGAGACGCTGCAGAATGAGAACAGTTGCTGACATACGTTCTGACAGAGCTGTTAAAGCCCTTGCTGTGGGCGAGGCTTGAGCTGATCTTCGACCATTCGGGTTAGTCTACATCTGTCCATGCTGGGATTTCTTGTGCTTTTGTGCCTAGTGTCTGGTGCTGGATGCAGGGAGAGGTGTTAGAGGGGCTGGGTGCCGGCACCATCCGAAATGCAGACGGCCACCGATATCACCAGCATGTGTAAGGGCTGCCTGGGTGCCGGGAGTGTTTGCTGATGAAGGGGTTGGGAGCTGGAGCTGCCCGGCAGGGTCCCCCACTGTCCCCTGGGCCCTGTCGAGGATGTCAGCCGTAAGCCCAGCCATGCTCCCTGGCAGCCCTCCCCTCAGCAAAGGAGGGCAATGCCGCCTCCCCGCATGCTGCATCAGCCTGGCCTGGGCGAGGAGGCATTTGTGAGCCCTGCTCATTGGGAGGAGACAGAAAATAGCCATGGGGAGCAGAGCTTTCATGGGGCTTTTGCTTTCCATCTGCTCCCCTGACTTTTCTGCCATCCCCAGCTTGCTGTGCTTGGGGAAGACGGGAGGGAGGAGGCGCTGGGCATGTGCCCGTGTCGGGGAGGACCTCTGGGCATCCGCTGCTTGGCTGGACTGTGTGTGCACAGCAAAATGGTGGTTCCTGGAGCCCTTTCCGGTGGATAATTCTGTTGAGCAGATGCTGGCTGGGCAGAGGGAACCAGACCAACGTCATTTGTGTGCACTGCCCATGTGCACTGCGACACCCCCTCACTTTCAGCCTGCCCCCCATCGCCCCCATACAAACCTTTGGAGCCCCGAGCAGAACGCTTGTGCCTGCCTTGTCAGAGGATCACACTCTTGTTTATGGAAAGGATGCTTTCCCCATTTCCCTCTTCCTCCCTCCCTCTCTCCTGCTTTCTCTCATTGTCATTTTAGCCTAGATTAAAGAAAATAGGGTGCAGCGCTGTGCGCATGTTCCGAGCAGTGTCTTTTCACAGTGCTGTACTGATGCCAAGCAATAATGACAGGTTCAAGCTTTTCTGCATCACAAATGAACTGCATGCAAATGGCTAGTCCTGAATGGAGAATAATTGTCAGCATGGAGAGTCCTGCCTCCGCTTGGCTCCACCTTGCTTCAGCGGGGAGAAGGCTTCAAACGGTTAACGGGACCGGAGACGTGGAGATAGTGGGGAGCTGCCGTTTCCACTCTGCTAGAGCCTAACCTGTTAGTGCAGAGCTGTGTGAAGAATGTCAGGGATTTGTTCCAAGCGTTATCGAGATGTGGCTTTACATCTGTAAATCCTTTTACGCATCACAGCTCAGCCGTGAGGCTTCCCCACGTGATGGGCAGCATTCACTGCCCGGCCTGTGCCAGACCGGCAGCGGCGCCCAGGCAGGGGCAGCCCACCGACATTGGATGTGATGGCGCTGTTGGGGCCCATCGCACGCACACTCCACTTTGGGGTGAAGCGCCCACAAAACGTTGTGGCTGGTTACATAATTCTGGCTCCAGATCAGCCACAACCCGCTTGTTCTCGTGTACTGAACCATCTCTCTCTCTAAGCTACTTCGGTGCTTTCAGTATTGCCCATTAGCATCATACCAAACAGGGCGACTCCCTGCCCCGCACGCATTGATTATTTTAAGTCAGGATCGTGTCTGCGAGGAGCTAAGTGGGGGAGGCACACAGCTGGTTTTAGCTGACCCTTGGGGAGCTTTTCCAGCTTATGTCAGCTGAGGATTTGACTTAGCGCTATGTGCTTTTCTACCAAAATGTTACTAGCAGAACTGGATTTGGCAAATGCTTGTGACAATCTCCAGCACTATCAGAAAAACATGCTCTATCATTCACTGTGATGTGTGCTGATGAGGGGAAAAAAAAGGCTTGTTCATCCATCAGAAATTCAGTGATGTTGTCTCTAGGTGAGCAATTTGCCAGCGTTACCTAGTGTCACTCATTAGACATGAGATGTAACAGTCTCATTTACTCTTCGGGCTTCCTGCCACTTAGTTACTTTTGCATTTGACTTTGCATGCAAAACTGAAGCTCATTTTTAGCCTCTGTCGAACTCTGTTTTCCAATTCTTGCTCGTTAAGCCCAGTCACAGTGTGTGGGCTACATGCGCAGGAGAGGGCTTTGGAAGCTGAAAAAGTACCCTGGTGCCCATTGCTGTTAGGCTTTTGTCCTGGTTTCAGCTGGGATAGAGTTAATTGTCTTCCTAGTAGCTGGTACGGTGCTATGTTTTGAGTTCAGTATG
>JANXJC010000085.1:6995775-7013882 GCA_027564655.1 Leptodon cayanensis
TCTATTAAACCGTTCTTATCTCAACCCACGAGTTTTATTTCTTTTTCCCGATTTTCTCCCCCATTCCCCTGGGGGGGTGGGGAGTGAGTGAGCGGCTGCGTGGTGCTTAGTTGCTGGCTGGGGTTAAACCACTACAGCTTTGCAGAGCAGTGTGTGTGTGTTTCAAAGACAGAAAAGGAAGTTTCTCCTCTCCCATCCCTAGGTCTTAACTTCCCCAAATGCCTTAGCTTTGACTGCATTTTAGCTGTATTTTTTACAGATTTTTGGGCTTATAACTTTTTAATATGTCCACGTTTTTACATCAGATTTGGTTGATGCTCTTAGCTCATTTAGGTTTTGGGTTTTTTTACTCAGAAGTAAAAGAAGGGGGGCAGAAAGTGCAAGGACTTAGCTTCCTCTGAGGAAGCAGAACCAGGGGCTTGAGCGGGTGTTTCGTGGCTGGAGTTTGCTGGTGTCTGGGAGCAGAGACACCAGAAGATGCAGGTGAGGGCACATTTCAGTACTGAACCTGGGTGTTTCCCTTCGCTGCTTGTCTCTGCTTCTGTATTTATATGGTTTTAGCTGCTCCTCTGGCTGGACAGAAGGTGTGAGAGCAGGGTGGGGGGAAGGTGAAGCTGTGGGTGCTGCTGGCCTATGTAGCTCCCCTGCACGCAGGGATGGGGCAGCTGCTGCCATTCCCTGAGCTCCCAAAGTTTCCTGCAGCCATCCTGGCTGTTGGGGCTTGCAGCTAACCAGGGCCTGTCGTGCAGCCCTGGCGGGTGCTCGACTGGCCATCAGGGTAGAGCTTATTGATGTCCGTCTCTTTCCACCCTGTTGCTGTGGGCAGGAATGGTCCTCTTTGTTTTTAAGAGAGTCCCTCCTATTCGTCTGTCCCTCACTGCATCATCTAAACTGCATCCTATCCTTGCTGATTTATGTGCACTGGCTTAGGATGAATTTCAGGCTTGACACAGGCAAAGGACCAGGTAATTCAAGTAACGTTAAACCAAACTGGACGATGTATAAGCAATGGCTTGGGAGTGATTCTGTAAGATGCAGCTGGGAAACCGGTGTTCAAGAGTGCTTGGTTTTGTGCCCAGACAAAAAAGCCTGTTAGAAGCAGCCTTTGTATCTTTACACCATTGCTTCATTTGTCGCTGCAGCTGAGCTCTTCAGGAGGGAGAGGGTGAGGAACAGTTGTAAGGTGGTAATCCCTAGGATGTCTCTGCACGTGGCACTGGAACATCAATGTCTGTCTCGGGCACCCTAGAAGGGACTGATTTCCTTACCCTGAGCAACAGGAAAGCCTATGGTGTTTAATGTGGTATAGAGCTTGTACTAATCACAGTGGAGGGACTGCTCTTGAGATATGCATTACAGTGATAATTCTGCAAATTCCAGAGCATTAGTATTATTAAAACATCAGGCTGACCTCTTCTTCAGCATTAAAACTCTTCATGCACTTTATCCTTTCAAACTCATGGTGCCAAGTTGAAGCGTGAGAAAAAAGTGGTCACAGAGCAGAGGATTAACAAGAAAGAAAAGAGGGATGCCCAGTTGCAAGGCTGCTGTGTGAATAGCTTCCTTTAGCACTTGTGCCTTTCAGTCAAGTTAAACTCCAGCAAGACATGTTCACTTTTGTGACAACAGTCAGAAACTTGCTCGTGTTGCCCAAAGGGAGTGTTAGCAGCAGTTCTGAGCTTTTAATGTTGGAAAAGAGCTGCTACGGTCAGATTTGGCCAGTAATCCCAGGTGCACACACAAACTCATCCTGCCCCACAAACAAGTAGCAGGAGGAAAGCTCTTCTGTACCTGCAGGTACAAAGCTGGCCCAGGGCTTGTGGCCACTGGTGGACTCTTGTGTATATCCAGGTGATGTGTCAGGGCAGAAACCATTCAGGAGAATACAAACTATTGATTGTAACTCCTTACATCCGTGGTGCATGTGCTGGTTGTACCGCTCCTTCAGACCGTCTTGGATGGCACTTCCTGCTCCTCGGAGCTTCCCAGGGAAGTCGCGGCATCCGTAGGTGGAAATACATGCTGGCAGCTGACAGGTTTTTGCAGGGAACAAGAGATGAGCAGCTGAAATCTTCCTCTCAGAGTCCCCCGAGCACGGAAAACCTCTCTGATCGCTTGGCCGCAAAACGTCCGGCGGGGTCTAGGCGCTGTCCGCGGTGCTGACCCCGCCCCGCTGTCCGCGGTGCTGAGCGGGGGGGGGGGGTGGAAGGCGCTGTCCGCGGTGCTGAGCGGGGTCTCAGGCGCTGTCCGCGGTGCTGAGCGACACGGTGAGGAGGGTGAGGGCGAGGTTCGTAGTTGGGTAGCGGCCCTTCGGTGTGTGCAGTAGATCCTGCCCATGCTGAGGTGACTGGGTTACGTCATTCTTTGCGACCCCACGGAGTGTAGTTGTCTCCAGCCCTGCGCTCCACGCCACGCACCGTGCCCCTGTTCCTCCTGCCTTCCCCCCGACTGCTGGGGGATGCCAGCGGGGCTGCTGAGCGAGCCTGGGCAATGCCAGGTGATGTGGTTTTCCAGTTTCTGCCCTTTGTTGTCTTTATTTTTCTTGCCTTTAAAGCCATTCACCTGAAAACCTAGAGTTTGCTATATGTCCTAAGCGTGGGACTGGGCTTTCTTGTGCCCTTGGTACATGTGCTTTGCACTAGCTTACTATTTTTTCACAATAGAGTGGGCTCTTCTTGAATGTAACTGCACAGTGCTGCTTTCGATTCCTCTCCTCATACAGCAGCGGAGAGGAATCCAGTCCCCAGGCAGTGAATTAGGAGGTCGTAGCTGCTCATTTTTCATCTCTCTGATAAAAAATCTAATGCAATCATCAAAAAATAAAGCTGCGTTTTTCATGTCTTCGCCATTAGGAATGTCTCTTGCTACTGCTCTCTTTTCCCTCCTACCCCCAAATTATTGAAGTCTCAGTAGTGTTTAAAATCTCATGGAAATTTACTTTTGAATGCCAGCGAAGGGGTGGGAGTTTGAGTAATCTCTAGGGCCATAGCATTCCAGAAGCATTGTGTTCCCTTAATAAAAACATTTTTTATTTGGAAACATAAATGTTATTTTTCCAAAGGCATCATCCTGAATGTGGCTATTTTTTCTTGTCCTTTAGCTTAAGATATTACAGCTCTTGGGAGACGTTCTCCTGGTTTAGCAGCCATAACCTTACATTTATTGCATGTGGGGCCACAGGAGCCCCCTCAGATAATTTTGTTTAGGACTGTGAAATTTGCCTTCAAAACTGAAATTGAATCCATTCTCTGCTTTCAGCAGCGTGATGGGTTTCTGCATGTCTCTCTTTCCCAAGGATGTTTGCAGTTATTGATGCTGAGTGCGGCTATTTATCACAGATAATACAGAACAAAGAGACTTTATTAATAAGTCTCCTGTTCCCATATGCCTTTCTAAGGAACCTGAAACATACTATTTTCTCCTTGCCCCATTTATATCTACACGGTTTTGCTCCTGTCCAGTCAGATTAAATGCTTGCTGAGGAAAAGGGGTTGCTCTGTAGTGTTTGGACGGGATAGATTTGGTGCATTGGGAAGGCTGTGTGGGTTATTGGCTAACAAAAAATAGGGGAAATAATGCGGAGTCCCACGAGACCGACATCAAGATGCGACTGAGAGGCACCAGCCAGCATGCTGTCTTGGTGGCCCTACGCAGCACCAGGGCTCTCGGGGATTGCTGTGCTTGGCTTTTGGCATGGGTCAGTTTGCATCAAATGAGGAGGCTATCCATAGGGAGGAGTTCTGCTCTGTGTCCTACTGGGTGGCAGGAGCAATCTGGGTGGCAGACAGCATGTGCAGAATGCCTTTGGCCCTTCTCTTGCCTCACTTACAATAAGATCCTGCCAGCAGCCATGGTGGGAGCCTGGGAACTGTGTTTGCCCATCCCTCGCCCTCCTCTTGGCCTTCCTGGGAGGTGGGCTCAGCGGCAGTGCAGGCAGAGAGGGAGAGGATGTTTTGTGGGAGCTCCTGCCTGGAAAATTAGTCAGAGTCACTGATGTGGGGACACTGCGATTCCTGCTGCTCTTGAGAAAGGGAAGGTGCCTAGGGAAGTTCTAGTGGATTTTTTCCCCTCCTTGTGCCTACTTATGCACTAATTAAAGGTCAGTCACCATTTGCATTCAATGCATTTCTCTCCTTTCCTGGGCGGTTGCATCAGCAGAGTGTTGTTTTCCATTTGACCGAGCTGTGGCTGCAGTGGTCGCCCTGGGGTGAGAGGACCCACTCCCAATCCAGTGGAGACCATCGTGTCTCAGTCCGTATCATTGCCGGCATCTGTAGGAGAGAGGAAGAGAGCCCCTTTTCTGCTGCTCCCGCTCCCCAGCCCCACAAGATGAGTGTTAGGCATTTATAGGTTTTTCTCCATGGATACATATGCAGGCACGTTGGTAAAAATATACACGCGCAAAGTATATTTATCTGTAGTGCAGTGAAACCAGTGCAGGCTGAGAGCTGATTCCCTTGGGTGAAACACCATCCTTCCTCCGAGCGCTTTCAAAGGGGAACTGTGCTGATAATTAGCGCAAATATTTTGAATACGGCACTCATCATGGACCTTTGTCGCGGTGACAGGCAGTGACCTGAGATGCATTTCTCTTTTCTTAATGTACTCGGAATATGTAATTAAGAGGTGACTAAAAGATTCTTTATCATTCTTTGTTTTCTAATGCGGCAGGCTGTTATGAAATGCTGCCCCCTCCTTCTGTGCCTTTCGGTTCCCCATGACAAATGTGGGAATTGATATTTGCTCTGCTCTTCAAATCACTCTGAGATGGTTCCTCTGCTTCCGAGGCATTGTACCTGCCTTCCGTTTGGCCCTGGTTTTTGAAAGTCAGAACTGCTGAGGAAAAGGCAGGTGGTTAGTAGGCAACTTGCGTGAGAGGGGCTGCAGGTGCAGGGGGCTGCTGCTGGAAGGGCGCAGCAGTGCCATCACCCCAAATGCCTGGCAGCTTGGGTCGCTGAGCGCAGGCTTGGTGCAGCAGTGCCACTGGCACCGAAGAGCAGGGGAAAGGAAACTGAAAGTGATTTGTGGAAATAAGCCTGAAATGCAGGGCAGAGAAGGCAGGACAGTTGCAGGAGAGGGGCATAAATACCTACAGCAATCTCTTGCTAGCTCCCAACACCCTGAGCCGCACGGTATTACAGATCTGGGCTGGCCCGACATTAGCATACGCAGTCAGGCTCTGATATGCTGCAGTAAATGCAGCGTGACAGCACCTGAGCGAGTCTACGTGCAGAACAGATGACTTCTAGCTGGGACTGGGGCTGTAGCACATCATCATTTCATCAATTATATATCGCTTCCCTTGCCATAAGCAGGCGCTCAGATGCGGGACTGTTAAAGGATACATAAAAAGATGTGAGAGCAAAAGAGAAACTTGCGAGGGGAGAGCTTAATATTTGGGCTTGTTGCTCATCAGGGAGATGGCAGAGGGTTGGCAGTCCCTTTGGTTGCTCCTTGGCCAGCCACGCCGCACTCTTCACCGCTGTGCTCTCTGACTTAGCGTCCCCATGCACCTTTCTGTGACGGGACACTTGGCCTGCACACTGCAGCGACGGGAAGGGGCACGGGCTCCTCCTTCCCCTCCTGCTTCTCACTGGGGAACTGGAGCCCGCGGGGCCGGACCCTGCTCTGCGATCTCGGGATTGCTACAGGAGCCTGACAGCCTCCCGGCACCACCAAACCCCCTCGGGTTTTACTTGTCTGTTTACTTATTTGTTTGTTTAATGGTTCCAGCTAGCTGCCTTTACCTGGCAATCCCGGTTCATTAAAGGGAATGCAGGGCTTTTATTATGACTGTAGAGTGTTGTCTAGTGTTTTCACCGAACGTATAATTTGCCATGTATGAAAACCATTTCCAGAATTAATTTACTTACTGCAAACAGTTTGTATTAATGAAAATGCATTTTTCATGTGGGTTTGCTGGAAAAGCTGGCTGGAGCTCAAGAGCTCACTTTATCCATCCGGCATGAGTAGGAGATGGAATTTGTTTAAAAATTAAATAAATAACACACCCACCCCCCATTTTTAATACAATATGGCCCAGCAATAATCTCCAAGGCAGACTGCAAAGGCTGCAGAAAGCTCCATCTGTGGCATTTTAATATGCAGTATTGTCTCCCTTTTTAATATCCCCCCTTTCCCGGCTCGTGTTTGTGTAAGTGAGACGCGAGATGCTGTCATCTTCCCGGGTCACATTTTGATGCTTGAAATGAACAGAAGTGGAGATGGATGCAGCCGTGGAGCCCTTCCCATATTAACATGCATATTTTAGAATAATTGATGCCGAATTCGTTTTGCAGCCTCGTTTCTCCTCAGCCTTCCCCCGCCCCCTCTTTCAAATATGCCTGGAAAAAATCCCGTTATCTGTCCAGATGGCAGCTGGGTGCTCTCAGCTGAGCTGGGCCCTACTCTGTGTTTCGGAGGCTCCTCCTGGCCAGGGAGGGAACAGGGGGCTGGAGGTGGGACGCCGACTGCTGCGGTAGCGTCAGGCAGCATCTGTGCCTCGCGGTGCAGTACTGGAGGGCAGGAAGATGCTCTAGCTTAGACAGCACCCTGCCGATGCTCACCTGGCCTTGGGCTGTCCTCCTCTGGCCTGCGCTGTTAAAGCCGAGCTTTGCAGGTGGCCAGGTCCGACTTCTAGGGGGAGGCGGCATCAGCAGAGCCGCATAACTTTCGGCAGAAACACGTTAATCAAAATGCTGCCTGCAAACTTTGCAATACTGTGGGGAGGGGCAGAATGAGACTTCTGCAGATACTTTAAAATAAGAAGGTTGGAAAAATATTGCAAGGCAAGGCTGCTTTGAAATTTTGCTGCCATTTTGGGATTGTCTTCAATTATTACATGCTGCCAAAAGACCCAAACCAACCTCTTTTGTGTAAATGACTCAGAATTAATACAGGGTGGTTGATTTTTTTTTTTTTTAAGAGAATCAAGGAAAGCACTTGAAAAAGCACAGATGTGTTCAAGTACGAGGTGGTTTGCACTGACCACAGAGTTCTTGGCCTTTGTAAGGAGGTTTTGACCAGCTGGGTTTCAAACCTCAGCGGTGGTCCCCATGCCGAGCTGGCTGGATGGGGCTCACCCTGCCATTTTGCTTACACCCCCCATTTGCGGGCTTTGTCACTGCCTTTTGTCCCTGGGCTGCGACGCCAAGCACCCCTGCCCCGCGCCTGCAGAGCACCCAGCACAGGCAGCTGAGCCTGCAAATAATCCCTTGGAGATCAGCAACCATTTCATGTGCTTAAAGTTAAGCCTACGCTTAAGTGTGAGTAGGATGCGGGCTGGCAAGCTTGGCGCCGCGGCGGACCTCTGTGTGCCATTCTCTGTGCTGTGCGTGGGTGATGGTGGGTGCCGGGGACCCGGGACAGGGGGACACCTCTGGGCAGGGGCACTTGGGGTGCCACTGGTAGGAGTACCGGGCAGGTTGCCAGAGGCAGCAGAGCCCTTTCGGGATGCACGCTGGTGCCCTGCGGTGTCCAATGTGCAGCTTTTGAGAAATCTAATGGCGCTCCCACCAGTAGCTTGCTTTTGGAGATTGCAGCTCCCTAATTGAGGACCATTACTGAGCACATGTATCACCTGCCACTCTGCACTTGTATTATTACAGCCTAACCTCACGCGTTATGTTTATCTCATTCCAGGACTACTGTCAGCAATGCCACTCTAGGCATAAACTTAATTATATCTCCTCGGGTAGCAGCAGGGAAGTGATTTATTGCTGCCTTTTGTTTCCATCCTCTCCTCCCCTCTCTGTGATTACGCTTCGGAAGACCTGCACTCCCGTTTGCCGATACAGAGACGCTAACACTTGTCTGCAACTTTGCTGAAGTTGCAGAGCCCGTGTCAGAAAGTCGGTGTTGGTGAGAGACCTGCGATCTGGCCCCGGGGCTCTCGGTGGCCCTGGAGCTGGGTCTTGGTGGCCCCATGGCTCTCGGTGACCCTGTCCTTACACCCACCTCCTCCCCCACAGACCAACAAGGTGACACAGTGTGTCACAGTGCTTGAGTGCACGAGGCAGGGGCTTTCAGTTCTGATGGTCCGAGGTGCTTTTTCACAGCATTTTAGTGGATGGTTTTCTTTTAAAATAATTAGTGTGCAAAGGCAATAATCCCCTGGCTGAAGCAGCTCCTCAGGAGCAGACATGCTGGCTCTTCAGTGCCTCTTCAACCAAAAATCCTGAGATTTCCTGTCCGCCCTCTCGTGCCAGCTGGTTTTCCCTTGCTCCTTCTTTCCCCCTTTGGGCATGTGCTGACAGCAGCATCCCCCGAGGAGGCTCCTCGCTGCTCTCCGGCAGCATGCTCTGCCCTGCTGCCAGGGTCCGTTCCTAAGGAAAAGGAAGAAGTTCAGGAAATGGTTTCCCTTCCCTGTGCCATCCGCTAAGGTCTCTGCTCCCCGAGCATGGGCCCAAGCACTGAGCAGCCAGCAGGGAGCGAGTGCCGGCAGCCAGCGTCAGGGCAGGGCTTGGGACCGAAGGAGGTGGGTTACGGCAGTGGCAGCTCGCCCAGCCACCCTGCTCTTGTTCATGCTTCAGAGCAAGTATGGCAGAAAAAAGAAGCACAAAGGGAGCAGAGGAAAACAGGGCGCTCACCCAGCATGCCTTGCTCAAAAGTGGGGCTTTGGCGCTGATCCGTTGCCTCGTGCCACCTCTCCTTGTTGTGGGGATCAAGATGAAGGTGGTAAAGGGCAAGGGTGTAAATTATATCTGAAAGCTAGTTGAGTTGCCTTTTACCAGGGGATCCATTGGAGGGGTTTCAACATTCAGTGTCCTGTACGGGGCTTTCCTCTGCTGCAGCTGCCATGCATGGCACACGCTCTGCCAAAAGAAGCTGCAATAGGGTAGTTCAGTGCTTTCTTGTCTCTCGTCTGATTGCCCTGAACCCTGGCTGCAAACTTCCCTGCAAGAAGCATCTCGGGGAATAAGGGCCGGAGACTGCCTCTCACCCCACAGGTAGCTGTGTCACAGTGGGGCCTCAACCGGCTGGCAGGGGTGGGCGCGCGTGCTGAAAACGCTGCCGGAGGGTGGGCACTACTTATGTATGGGTTGCTCTTTTGTGTGTGCCGTGGGTTTTTATACGTGCAACAGCACGGCTGTGCAGGACACATCGCCTCCGAGTTTCAGTATGCAGAGCAGAGCGCTGCAATAATGCATTCAGTGTATTTCTCCGTGTGGTTTTCAACAAATTGCTGATTATTTTTCCCCTCATTATTCATCTGACAGAGCAGCAGGTTGAGTAATTACTGAATGTGTGTGAACTTTGCAGTGGTTTTAAGAATAAAACATTTGCGAATTGGCTGGGTATTGGCCCCTCTGCTTTAGCTTGCACACCGTCTAACGCGTGTCGCTAGCCCGTCCCATGCTGCCCTCCGCACCGCCTTCCCTGGGAGAGCTCAGCTTTTTGCAACAAAAGCATGCTCATCCTGCCTGACTGCGGCACAACTCTCTGCTCTGCTCATCGTGCAAGCTGAGCTCACGTTGCCTTCTGTGTCGCTTGTGGATGAGGAGCCGCCTTGCGTGGCTGCGTATGGATGCTGTGCTTGCCCCTCCTTGGTCCCAAAATCTCCCCGCCGCCCTTCGCCCACCCTTGCAACGCAGCGTCAGAGGCGCGTGTGCAAGGCAGCAGCTGCTGAGAACGGTGGCCAGCAAGGCTTGAATAGCAGCTGAAAGGGATGAATAACATATATGCCGTCAGTTTGGAAAGGCTTCTTGGAGGTGAGATCTGGCTGCAGCGCTGCAGGGTCAGAGGGACCTGGGCAGGGGACAGACCGGGGCTGGGGGCAAGGTGCGAGCGTTCCCAGGCCGGGGAGGGATGGAGATCTGGGTCCCTGCCCTAGACAGAAGGGCTGTGTTCGGTGGGGGGATCCTCTATTCAGAGTCTGTCACCAAGCCCTTTAGGCGGGACTGCCCTTCGGAGCTCGACATGTGAGGCTGGATGCTGCGTGCCATCCAGGGAGGCACTCTCCCGGTGCCACAGGCTGTCCCTTTGCATGCCCATATCCGCGGCTCCCTTCTGTGCCTGCCCTCCTGGGGTGACCCAGCCATGGTGACTTCCCAGCGTGGCCAGCCGTGGCTGCTGAAGCTGGCTCTGAGGCCTCAAGCTGTCCTGGCACAGCGAATGCTCTAAAGCCGCCACTGAACCGTGCAGAGCAGGAGGGAGCCTTGGGCAGAAGGCCAGTGGCTGAGGAGGTGTTGCCCCAGGCTGGTGACGACAGCGTCCACACTGTCCTCGTGTCCCTTGCCCCGAGCAGTGCTCCGACTTGGCGGGTGTGGGGGTGGGCACCTCTCGAGAGCCTGTGAGAGAAGGGATTCATCCGGAATGTCACTGCAGGGAGGCAAGTTGGAGGCAAGAGTGGGACAGAATGAGCTCAGGTCTTGGATGAAATTCCATGCATGTGTGTGCACATGCGTGCTACAGCTGAGCGAGGTGCAGTAGGTCACACCTGAGTCACTGGTGAATTATGGGATCCCAGCTCCCAGGAACTGAGCACCCTGAGCCGAATGGAGCCCAGTGTGGGTGCAGGGGGTCGTCGTGTGTCTCCGTGCCATTGTGGTGACAAATGGCCGTTCCTCTCCCGGAGGGAGCGTGCTTTCCGAAAATAACGGGTGACCCAGTGCAATGCCTGGGGGCACCAGGGCCTTGCACGCTGCTCCCCACTTCCCCAAGGCTAAAGCCAAGTGGACTGCTAAGAGCTGCGTCAGGGGCCAGGGCATCCCCCAGACCGCTTTAGCCCCTGGACACTCGGAAGACAGGTGGAAGCACGTCGTAACAAAATCTCATCACATTTAAGGACTTTGAGCCACATGGAGTCCACTTGCTCTCCTGGTAAGCTGCCCCAGCCTCTCCTTAGGTGTTGCTAGGAAATTACATCTTATTTCAAGGGTGAATTTGCCAAAATTGAGCTCCCAGGCCGTGGAAAATGTTGTGCTGCTGTCAGGAGGACATGGGATCTCTCTTCTGTGTGTCTGCACTGACCAAGGCATCGCTTGCAGTTGGGCACAGGAATTGTGCTGCATCCCACAACATCTGACTAATTCTTCCAGTCCTGAATCATTTTGGTGATCCTGTTTTGAACTATCTGGAGTATTTCCTCACTGTCTTTGAAGCATAAACTGTTACTCACTGAATCCCCTGGTGCTCGCATGGCAAGCCTCCCTGACGCTGGGAGGGGATTGCTTTAATGGAAAATGCCCATGCCGGCACGGGGTTGTCAGCTTTGCAGCCGCAGAAGACTGCGGACACAGATCCTGTCGTTGGGCTTGAGAGGGATTGATTAGATCTGTCCATGGACAGCAGATCTATAAGCGGTTACTAAAAAGACTAGGCAGGGATGTCCCCACTCATGTCCCTGATGCGACGGGGGATGCTGGGCAAGCGAGAAGGAAGCACACTGCAGAAATGCCTGTGCTTGTGTGCCCTCCTGGAGCAGTGTCTGCTCTTGCTGCTGCCGGGGCAGAGCACTGGGCAGATGGAGCATTGCTCGGATCCACTATGGCGTTTCTTAGATTCTCAGATAATTTGGTACAGCAATCACATTGGGTCTGCATATGGCTGCGGGGCTGCTTTCCTCCTCCTCACTGACACTTCCCTTGCTGTAGCATTGCCTCAGCACCCTGGCTTGAGGGAGCTGCCTGCTGGGGCCACCCATCTCCATGATTGGTTTTCTGGGTGAGGTCCTCGATCCTGGAGGTACTGCTTTCCTTCCGAGGGCCCACTGGCATCCTTGTGAACCCCCCGAATCAAATGCTTCATGGTGGAGCATGACGGTGTTGGCAGGCTGCTGGGGTTGGATCACAGCAGCGCTGTCCTGCCGTGGTCGTTACTTGCCATAGGTCTCTGTGCTACCTGGCAAAATTTATCAGCAAGGATTTTAAGAGGGGTCTAGGGGGTTGATAAAGAGCCAACAGCAGTGGGC
Organism: Leptodon cayanensis; assembly: GCA_027564655.1. Classification (NCBI taxonomy): domain Eukaryota; kingdom Metazoa; phylum Chordata; class Aves; order Accipitriformes; family Accipitridae; genus Leptodon; species Leptodon cayanensis. The sequence goes on from JANXJC010000085.1 coordinate 7,007,687, forward strand.
TGAGACTCGGTGGGCACGTTGCCATTTCCAACCAGACTAGGCTGAGTCCTGGAGAGCGGTGGCAGAGGGAAGACGACCAAAGTTGGCGGCTGTGCAGCAAGCGTGGTCCCAGAGCCCGGGCACCCCAGCTCCTCCTGCCCTGGCTGTCGGATCCCCTCCATCCTGCTCTGCCAAAGAGCAGCACGGTCCTAGCACACGCCTGGCTCCTGGGCTCCCTCTTCAGCATCCCAGTCACCAGCCCCACACGACGTCGTGGCAGAACAGCCAGTAGCCCGCCATTCTTCTCAAAGAGGGTCCTTGCTTGCAGGGAGAGGAAGCACGCAGCCCTCCAGCGTGGCAGTGCTCATAGCCCTGCTGAAGGAGGCAGGGCAGCGCTTGGGTACATTTATGAAAGCTGCTACCTTGGGAGAACAGCTAAATACGCTGACAATTATCATGATAACGTGGCCCCAGTAGCACACACTCATGCTCGTTCGCTGTGGAGGAGAACTCTTCAGCGGGATTACAGCTCGGATGCAGCTCGCTGGTGCGGTACTGCAAGTTTGCAGAGCCGGCACCTCTGCTCCTGCTCTGAGCGCTGCTGAGCGAGCACTCCGAGTCAGCCCGCTCTGCTCGGCATAGCAGTAATTTATGTTCCAGGTGCCAAATCCGTACATAAAATCCACTAAACGAGCAGGTACCGGAATTCTTCCAGGCTCCCCTGGCAATGTGCTGGTCCACTGACATGCAGACCCCTCTCCTGGGGTCTGCGGCAGGACCAGGGCTGGGCACAGGCGCCGGGCGGCCTGCTGCACATTTTGCGTGCTGCTGTCTCCTCTGACCTGCGGTGCTTTGGGTGCTGCTCGTACTTGCAGGGTGCAGTTGTTAATGCTGAGGCTCCCCCGGTGACCAGACAGGCCTGGCTCTGTCAGAACTGCTGGGTTGTTAAACAAAGCCACCGTGGCTGGTTTTTGTTGTCGGACCTCTAACTAGGTCAGTGTACATTTGCCTTGTCTTAATAATTATTGATAAGATGCGGCAGATCGTGTGCCATGCGGGAAGGGGGCTGCCGCTTCTCCCAGCCGCGCTGCTGTTGCTGCAGCCCCCACATGTGGCAAAGATGCTCTTCAGTGAATTTGTGCCGCACCTCTGGCGGGGGGAGCGACGCTAACACGACACGTGGGTTGGTTCCCCCTGAGAAAGCATGCGCTCCCCAGTTGCTCTCTGAACCTTTCCAGCACCAGAATGCGGGTGAATGGAGAAGGGCTGGTGGCTTTTGTGGCTGCGGAGACGTTTCTCCTTTCTCTCCCCCTCCCAAAGAGATGGTGTAGTTAACCTGCATTGCAGTCCCCGGGCTTGCTGTTAGCAGTGAGCGGTGGTCCTCAGGAAGCAGCCGGGAGGCGAGGGCAGGTGACACCCAGCAGCGCCCCTCCTCTCCCAGCACTGGCCCCTGTGAGTGCTCCTGGCTGCAGGGCAGGCAGGGAAGGCCAGGAGAGGTGGTTTTCTTCTGGAGTCACCCACTTTGGAGGGGTGGACGAGAGGGAGGGAGGAGCAGGAGCATGCCACGAGCCCGGGAGGGTTGCTGCGTGCTGCCTTGAGCTGCCAACAGCCCCCAAAGCCGGCTGGCGATGGGGCTGTGCCCGTGGGAGGGACTCACGTGCAAGAATCTTGCTGCCCCAGGGTGGGCTTTTGCAGACCCAGCACGCAGGCCGGGTGGTTTTGGGGGTGCCTTTGTTGGCACAGCTCCTCTCTGTGCCTTCTGAATAAAAACATGCAGGACAGCTTTCTGAGCAAGGTGGAAAGAATAAACCCCACCGCCCTCTGCAAGCCATTCAGACTTCAGAGCTGAAGAGGAGGTTATGTCCTGGGGATTTTTTTCTGTTGCTTTTCCAGCACTAATGAGTGGGGAGGAAGTTCTGCTCTTTGTTCAAGTCGCCTTCACTGATTTTTTTTCCCCTGGTGAGTAGTAGGGAGGGGACGAGGGGATGGACCGCCCATGTCTGCAGGGACACATGGGACCATGGCAGTGAACGGCAGCGTGGGATCATTCCGCTTTACTCCTGAGTTTTAGGCAATGGGAGTTCCTTTTGTGAGGCTTTTGTTTTTTATCGTCAGATCAAAACAAGGTCTTGGCTTCAGCAGGATTCACTTAAGCCTGGTGCAAGGCAGCGATTTGCAGCACTCTCGCAGTCTTCCACGTTGCAGAGGGAGCTTTCTGGCCTCGCGCCTTCCCCCCGCAGTCTCTAGCAAGCTTCCACTCCATTTTCTGGAGAGCCAGAGCATCCCCGGCATCAACAGTTTGGCCTTTGCAAATAGGTCTGTTTACGCTGCTCTTGCACCGCCAAGTGTGTTTCTGGCTGTAGAAATACAGTCAGTAAGGGGATCCTGGCCATGCGCTTGGGCTCTGCTCTCCCTTCCCTCTAACTCAAGGGGTCTTTAAGGACCAGCTGTCAGATTCAGAGCATCCTCTATGTGAAAATGGGTGCGAAGGCCGGGTGCTTGCCGGATGCCCTTGTTCAGGTGGCGGGCAGCCGCTGTCTCATAAAACTTCGCCCAGCCCTTCCCCTCCTCCTTCCCCGAGGATGGTGGCAGTGGGGCTGAGATGCAGCCAGGCAGGGCTCGCCACCCTCGGCACAGACCAGCCGGAAGAGGCGCCAGCGGCAGCGCGCTCACCCTTACTGATGTGTTCTCGTAGGGACCCGGTGCCTGAGAGTGATGGGTGCTGCTGCCTGCCCTCGCCCATCCCAGTGCCGACTGCCCCACAGCCGAGGGCTCAGCATGACTTTATCATAATGCAGCATGAATTTCATTAGCTCATTTGTCTCTGGCGCTCTGAGCCTGGAGGTAATTTAATCCCGGAGTGGCTTACAAGGAGAAGGGGGGTTTAGTCTGCGAAGCTTAATAACCCCCTCTGGCTGCCGTCGGTAAAGCCGAGCTTTGGGCTAGGCCGGGGTAAGGCCATTGGCCGTGCTCAGCGGTAAGGGTGGATGTGTGACTCCGTGCCCTTCTGGTCTTGTTAGACAGATTTCGTAGCGTGAAATAATGACTGGAGCTGCCGCACAAGGTTTGCACGGACTGCTGCGGCTGGAGCGAGGAAGTTGGGTCGGTCAGGAGGAGATGGTTCCCTTGCACGTGCATCTGATTTTCCCTCCATCTAATCAAGGGAAGGTTTACTGAGCAAGCTGCAAAAAATCATTACATATGCTGCTAGTGGCCTGGTTAATTAAGATCTACGGTTCTCTGGGTAGGAAAAGATGACCTATATTTACCGTATGTAGGAAGACATCTGTCAGCTAGAAGCACTAGATATCCCAGTGCAGGTTCGTCCTGCTTTCTGGAGGCTCTGAATTGCAACTGTTTTTAAGCTCTGATGCAGACCAAGTTAATTTTAAGATGACTGTTACTATTCTAAACATAAGGAAGGGCATATTTAGCCTCTCAGTACTCAAGAAGGCAAAACCCCCTGCATGTTTCTAGTAATTTTTCCCTAACAGTTTGCACAAAACAACAACAACAAATCCTATTTGGTTTCTGCAAAAGAATATGTTCGAGGGTGATTGTAAAATAGATTATTTTTAAATCTGCAGATGGTTTCCACATATTCCTCCTCAGCTCACTGCAGCTTTCCACCTCAGTAAACTGGTTTGTAATTTAGCCGAGGGCTGTGGAGCAAGCGTTCTGTCGTCTTGTTTTTCTTGTTCGCCTCCTTTACCCCCCACCTCCCCTGGCTTTCTGTCCCCTTTCTCTTTTATTTCCCCTTGCTTTTCCCATGCTGATGGGCGGGCGGTGTTGGAATGGGTGCGAAGGCCCGGCTTGCGATGGCTGGCTTTGCGGTTGGCGCTCCCGCCGTCTCGTGGCCGAGGTCCCCGCGGAGCTGGGGGCTCAGGCTGGGGCTTGGGGGCTGACGGATGATGCGGTGGAGCCGTGCCTCCCGCTCCTCCCAAATTGGAAAGGAAACTCCGCCACGCTGGGTGTGGAGGTGCCTGCTCCCATCGGCACGGTCCCCTCCATCTGACAGGGTTATCAGGGGGCTCACCTGGCTGCTCGTGCTGCGGAGAAAGGCAGTCAAGGGTTTCTTACCGCTCGGATGAGAGGTGCGCGGCCCTGGAGAAGATAATTAGAGAAAAGACACGCTTTCAGTCCTGCGATTGCGATTCTCCCCCCCTCCCCCCGCCTCTCCCTGGAAGAAAACACCGCTTTTTTAATTTCTTTGTTCTTTCGCGGTTCGGCATTATAATTATTGAGATTTCACTGCAGGGCAAAACGATCATTTGACAACGTAAGTGGGGAGAACAATTCTCGTGTTATCCAGCAGCCTTACTCTTATTATAATTGCGACGAAACTCCTGCAGACTGAAGTGGGGGCAAAGAATTTCCTCCTGTGCGGGTATTTGTCTTTTTGAGATTTCTCAAGATTTGATTGCAGATGTGAGGATTTTTTTCCCTCCTGTATTTTTAATAACCCGAGGTTGATGATGGATGGCAAAGGACTGAAGTACCTGTTGTTTTCCCCTTTGTTTTCATTAGGTGTTTTCCATTTCTGTCATTCTCGGTGTTTGTGATGGATTTATACGAGCAAATGTCTTGGTTAGAGCTATTCGGAATTGTTGGTACAGTAACGTCTGCAGCGGCAACCAAACCCCATTAAAAAATTGGGGGAAAATTGGTGAAAAACTGCAAATCAGCCCCTCTCAAAATGGGGGGCAGCGATTGCTTGTTCTGCACCGCCAGTTTCTGCTGGGCAGCTGGTGCCAAGGCAGGCGGGCTGGAGGCGGCCGCATGGCTGGGCGGGCGGTGGGAGCTGGCGCCGTGTTTGCAGCTTGGCAGAGCCATGTGTTCACCGTGACCTTGGCCAGGGCGGACTGGGGCTGGGCACCTCGTAGGGCCGTTCTGGGGGAGGGCGTAGTTACGAGAAGGTCACGACTGAGATAACACCAGGGTGCTGCGATATTTTCTTCCTTTGGGTGGGCACGTGTGCCCAGGGCGTCGCCAGTACCATTGGAGAAGACTCTCCAGGCGCACGTCCTTTCTTGCAAACCCTCCTTCTTGGGGAGTGGGTCCGCCGTGCACCCCGTGCTGTACTTCGTCCCGCGCCGCTGGCCTGGCTCTCAGCGTCCCTCGCACCAGCCCTCTCCCTGCCTGGCTGCTCCGGGGCTGGGTGCAACGCGTTTCAGTGCTGCGACGAGGGTGGTGAAAGAGTCTGTTGTCCCCCTTGCCCTGGGGCTGATGGAAATGAGCTGACAAAACAGAGGCAGCATTAGCCTAATTATGGCCATACAGCTACCTCGGTGGTGGATATTCCTTTCTTAGCGACTTCCTGTTTTCCTCTTTGAGATGCAAATTTTTGCACAGTCCTCGATCCAGATTCTCTTCTCATTAGCATGAAATCTGACTAGTTCCGCAGTTTTTTAAATAGCGAATTAAAAAAAAAAAATCAAACGCTGCGCACAAAGTCGCAGTGAAGGCCCTGCGACTCTCGGGGGCAGAAGGTGGAGGGGCTGTGGGGAACGTGCTGTCCTTTCTCAGGAATCACTAAGCCGCAGTGGCACCAGCACTCCGCCGTGCCAGGCTGCTCTGCTTCGCTCTTGCACAGCTGAGCGGGAGACGGGCAGCACTTGGCGAGTGCCAGGCGGGCAGAGCCGCGGCACAGAGGTGCCGGTGGGCAGGGAGCGGCGAGCAGAGACCCTGCCCAGCTCCCCAAGCCCACGCCGAAGCCCCTGCTGCTGCTGCCACCGGAGCGATGGCAGACGCACACTCGACCTGTGGACCCTGAAGCCTTTCTTTTTGCTTCCTCCTGGAAAATGAGGCTCGTCGTTATAGGAGGTTAAAAAAAAATTATGCTCGAAAAATCATTCCTTGAAATGAGTGTTATCTCGACGGATTTTATTTTTTTTTTTTTGTACGCCTGCCATAATCTCTGCCCACTGCAGCTCAGCGCTGGGAGAGGACTGGTAATACATCTGAAGCAGAAGGCACTGTTCTGTGGTAAATGTCACTCTGGTAATACTTAGCTCTCCCCCCTGGAAATAGAAATACAGTTCTGGCTAAAGCGACGTGCGCAATACGGAGACGCAGCATCACGGGCTGGGCTGGGGGAGCCGCGGGGCTCTCCTGCCAGCCCTGGGTCCCGGTGCGCCCGGGGATGCCTTTTGCCTGGCGTCGCCCTTCCTCCCCGCTTCCCCAGCCTCCCTTCCCAGCCCCTCCCTCCCCTCCCACT
>JANXJC010000085.1:7013982-7105553 GCA_027564655.1 Leptodon cayanensis
CCCTCCCACTTTCTGCCACATAATGAGTTTGATAAGAAATTGTCTCGTTAACAGGATTAGCCATGGAAATCTCTAGTCCCCTCCTATTCATTTTGTAATGCTCTTCATCCTGTTCTGTAATTTTCTGCTGGTATTACATGGCTCCGGACCACCTCGGGAGATTAAGTCCTCCACTGCCTTTGGCAGTGCCAGCGCAGCTGGTGCCGGGGGCCACTCAGCAGGCAAGTCTCGGCCCTGGCCCTGGGTCCGGACCGGAGAGCTGTCCCCCCACCGGGGGAATTCCTCTTCCTCGGGTTGTTTCAGTGCAGCCTTGTCGTTCTCAGAGTCACGGATGTAAACAAACGAGACTGTCCCCAAACACTCATCCTTCTCATGGTGTGCACCCGCGAAAAGCTCCGGTGGCGCAGAGGCAGATTAAAAGCCAGGGAGGCGAACTCCACTCTCGTTTATGTCCGTGCAAATCCAATTCTGCAGGTAGCATAATTCTGGATTTACTTCTAGGAAAACGACTTGCGGGACTGTCCCTTTGGTAAATAATTACACTTGATTGAATAACTCCTAGCAGCCCTGCAGGATACCTTGCTTCTGAGGGAGTGAATAGAAAGAGATCTTTCTTAACATCTGTTTTCCCAAGTTTGCCGACTTGTGAGCCCGTATCTGGGAAACAGTGTCCAGGCAGCGGCAACTGCACGCTGCAAGCGAGCCAAGAGGGCAAGGAGAACGCCTGGAGCCACCGCTCCGAGCGCAGTGGAAACAACACCTGTGTGAAATGGTACAGTAAATAGCAACTTTTTTCATTTTCTCAGGTGAAATGAAAGTCACTTTGGTGATTTTCTTAAGCACTTACCTGGATTGCGTTCGCAGCTCTAAAAGGCGGCCCTTTGCTCACCCTCCCAAAAAGTTTCCCATGCACAAAATCGGGACTTCTCTTACACCTTTATTGCCCAGAGAGAGGGAAATGCATGTGGTAAAGCCATCGCACCAAGAATAAAGTGGCAGAGATGCTAATTGTTATGTGGACTGTAGGATTTCAGGAGCTAATGTGTACTTTAGGACTGGGAGAGCAGGGACACTGCAGGGAGGGGGGCAGCTTTAACAAGGTGATTCCCACCCAGCAGATTCCTCACGGAGGCAGTAATTTATTCACCAGCTTTTGCTCCCTGCCATGTGAGTGTCCATGAACAGATTAACTTCCTCTGCTTCATTGGAAACTATTTGTCATGCTGCTGATGATTAATTTTTGCAGTGGGGATTGCACCCGAGCAGCTGGCGAGAGCCGCAAGGTCTGGAAAGGGTGGGTTTGGCTGCGGTGCTCCCAGTGCTCCGCTCGGCACGCGTGCGAGCCACGTGCTGGCTGCTCCCGCCCCAGCTCAGGGGAGTAGGATCGCCGACGTGAATATCTGATTTTACCGACACCATATTTGTTTCGGTGCATGTTTTCCTGAGCCCCACCAAGAAAATCCCTGGCTCCGGAGGCCGTTGCTGCCAGGAAACCTGGCTGCCACCGCAGCAGCTGCTGTCAGTGCTCCTTGGCCGCGGCGATGCCCCGGCCCACAGCCTCCGCAGTGGGGGGGACCCCAGCGTCCCGGGCACCCTGTCTCCGCAGGGCAGGATGGAGATGATTGGCACTGTGTGCCCCTAGCCGCTGTCCTCTTGCAGGCTGCCTGTGCCCTGGCTGAGAGGAGAGGGTGCGGGAGCCATGCCACCTTCGTGCACGCCGGCTGCAGAGCTGCGTCGTGGCTGGGAGCTGAAATCTGGCAGCTGCCAGCTGCAGGCCACTGTTAACTCCTCTCTCCGGTTGTTTGCGGAGGGTGTTTGTCCACCGCCACACCACCAGCTCTCTCCGGGCCGTAAATCCAGTGGTCAGAGCCAAACTCGACGCTCGGAAAACTCCTGCGGCATTTGCTTTTGTATTTGTTGACTTGTCACTGGCAGGCTGCGCTTCTGCAGGTAATTCTGTCGCGCGTTGGGAGCCAGCACACCGGAAAAGGAGCTGCTCACTGCTGAGCGGCAGCTCTGCCGTGTGCCGGATGGGCTCTGCCAGGGGGTGAGCGAGCGGAGGAAGGGCAGGTCCCGTCCCCCGGCTTGTCAGAGGGCTTGTCCCTGCTCTGCGCCCGTGCCCGGGAGCAGGGACCCGGCACTACGGCTGCCAGGCAGCAGTGTGACAGGGAGGTGACGATGACATCCTCCTTTTAAACCTTGCCTGCTTTTTGCTTCTCTCTCTCTTTTCTGTTTCATCCCTCCCTCTTAGAAAAGCCATTTAACTGTAATTCCATTCTTAAAACCTCTCCCTCATGCATGCCTAATGAACATCGGGCAGAGGCACCGGAAACGGGCCCGAGCAGGATCCAATCTCACCAAGTGTCGACGAGTCATTGGGAAGAAGCCCTGGGAGCGCGCCAGGTTTTATTACAGCGTAATTAGAAATAAAATCTCGTTGCAGGAGGAGAATGAGAGATGGGTGTTAATCCTGTAACGGGAGGAGATGGAACCGTGCTTATAAAGGAGATTAAGGAGGGGAGGCAGAAAGCCCGTCACAACTCCCCGACTTCCACCCCTCCTCTGCTCTTTCCCCCTCGCTGGCTCCGCAGCCCCCAGCAGCAGCAGGCAGGCCCGCCCGCGGCTGGCCTGCCTGCCTAAGCCTGCCTGCGCTCCTGCCCACAGCCAGCCAGGAAAGGGCTTGCGCTGGTGTCAGTTGTGTTACAGATGCCCACGAAACTTCAAGGTGGGAACACTTGGGCGGCTCTGCTGGCTCGGCTACGCAGGAGAGATGTGCTGCCTTTGAAAGGGCTGGGGAGCAGCGACTGCCTTACACCTCCCCTGGGATCCCGACTGCAGGCAAACATGTAAATAAATCTGTCAGATATCGTGTGGCTCTTATTAAATTTGCATTGGGCTTGAGTCGCGGTTCCTCTTTAACATCTCTGGGATGGCTGGCTGGCTCTTTAATCTCGGTGCCCAACCCGGGCCCCTTCTGCTTTCGGCATTTGCCGTGGCACAGAGCTGGGCTCAGCCTGCTGACATGAAAGGCAGCTCTGGTGTGCAGCCACCGCCTGCCAGCCCGCTCCTCTGCCCTGCATCCCCTGCCCCAGCTGGGCGCTGCGTCCCAGTGCTTGGGCCCTCTTGGGGAGGGAGGTGCCTGCAATCCATCTGGCAGCTGGCACAGAGACGGGGGCGAGCAGTGCCGTGCCCTGCCGTGCCGTGCCATGCCACGGGGGTGGGCAGGAGATTCCCCTCTGCCTGGGTTTGCGGGCCTGCCCCAGGGAGGCTCCTCGTCCCCGGGCGAGCCCCGTGCCGGGCCAGGGGCATCCTGGAACAGCAGCCACAGCAGAAAAGCACCGTTACAGCAGCGGCGGAAAATCACAGGCTTTGTTCTTTGGGGCTTCCCCCTCCGTGCCTTCCTCCTGAGGAGGCATTTGTCACTTTAAATGTGGCCAGAAATAGCAGCAAACAGCTACCAGGTTTGTCTGGGATGCCTTGGGATGCATACGCTCAAAGTATGGCTAATTCATAAATGCTGGCACCTATTGATCCTCTAGCAGTACCAAGGGAAAGTTATCTCATTAGTCTTATGAACTATAAAATGTGCTCTCTCCTGAAGCCCTGACCCCATTGTTTTTATAAATCTATATTGGATAGAGCGGTAGCTAGTAACCTGTATCGACTGTAATTTTTCTCTTGAAATTGGAAGGCCCTTGGGACTGATGCTGGACTTTCAGGGCCACCACAGGCAGCTGGATGCTGGAGAGGATTTCGGTAACAGTGAGCACATGTCTGCGTGTGTGCGCGTGCACCTAGGCAGCGAGAGACTCTCCCAACATTTCCCGTGCAGGAGAGCCCCCTCTCTTGCCCTCGTGCTTTTCCCTGGATAAGGGGCAAGCTCCTGGGGGCTGGCAGGGCTCTTGGCTGCCCTGCTCCGCTCTTGCAGGGCTGGGCAAGAGGCATGTGAGGGATTTGGCGAGGCATTTCCAAAGGCAGCGGCTCAAGTCTAGCTGGAAGAGTTATTAGAGACACATCGCTCCGGTCTAGCCACGGATGTACTTAATCCTCTGCTTCCCGTAAAGCTTTTCCACCTCCTGGCAGGCAGAAAGATCTGATTTTATTCAGCGACCTTCGACGTTAATCTCGCTAGCAAACTCGGCAATAAGTCACTTCGGTGAGGTCTCTGTCGGAGCCGTTTACATCAATTATTGCCCTGCATCTCTCCCTTGAGCTAGTGCAATGCCTCTCAATGGAGTTATTTGCCCCCTTTTTGGGGGAAAAAAAAAACAACAAAAAAAGGAAGCTGTGCTGTCAGGTTGCGTAGACCTTCTGTTTCATGTAATGGCATCTTTAAAGCCATGGCTTGCAAAGGAGCAAACACCTCCCAGCGCTGCATGGTAGAGAGGTGTGGATACTAAAACCTGCAGGTTTTCTGCCCATGCCTTTCTCTGGGCCTGATGCTCTGGCTCGAGCCCCTTCTGGGAGCCTTGATCTCAGACGCGTGGGCTGTAAAAGCTGGGGAGCTCCAGCAGGCTGGGGGTGGCTGAGGGCGCTTGGTCCAGGCAGGGCTTGGTTTGCACTCCCAGGCAGCAATGCTCTCGCCCTGTGTCGCTCTCTTTGTCATCTCCTGCTGTCTGGGCAGGAACCCGAGGCTCCGCTCCCCTTCACCTCGCCACACGCAGGAGTTGTTTGGCTCTCGTGGGCCCTGCTGCTCCTGCCCCAGGTCCCGGTGTGGGGGGCACCCAGCACCACAGCCTTCTGCTCCTCCGCTGGCTCCTTGCACGTTACTCCGGCTCCCGCAAGGCTTTGTTTCCAGAGGAGGAGCGCAGCGCGTCCACAGCCAGGGCTGCGGTTAACCATGCACAGATGTGCGAGTGCGTGCATGGGGAGGGGGAGGCCAGTTGGGGCTGCTGAGCACTTTGCAAAATACAGCCCCTGTTACCATGGAAACTGGCTCCCCCCCATCTCAAAGTCCAGTGCAACCAATATTCTTTGCTTACTGGTTTGATGGGAGATGAAAAATTAACATTTGATTTGCATGTTATTTCAGCTACGCTTGCGGAACCGCTCCCCCCTTCCCTTTTATGGAGCTTTGCACGAATCCCTTGGTGGCTCCGATCGGCGGCGTGGAGCACGAGACTCGCGCCACTGCGCATCTGGTCCCAGTTGCACACTGGTGCAGCGCGCGTGCTGCCATGCTGGCATTGCCGTGCTGCAGCGCAGAGGCAAGACCATGCCTGAGGTTGTGGCTGGGGACCCCTCCAAGCAGGGACGGAGATGCGGGTCTCACGATGCCGCAGCGGCATGGAGGTACGCAGGAGGCTTGCTGGAGGTATGGGGATGGCCACTGTGGCACCCCGTGGGGCTGCTGGACGGCGTTCCCGCTGCTTCCAGGGAGAATCTGCACAGGGCTGCCAGCCCAGCGGTTGCCTGTGCCTCTGTTAACTGCAGCTAGGCTTGCTTTTTAGTAAGGTCGCTATTTCTTTGCCGTCTGTTTAGAGTCCCTAATACTCTCATATCAAGCAGTTGAGTCAAACACGCACATCTAGCTAAGCTGCAGCTGGAACGGGACAGCGCCAGCAGAGCTCAGGGTTGCCATTGCCTTGGCTCGTGCTGGGGATGTGCTCCAGTCCCCTCGGTGAAGAGCCCTGTTTCCTGCCAGTCCGTCGCCTCAAGCGCTTACAGGGCAAGGCTTCTGCAGTCCTGCCCCGGGAGCACAGAGCTGGGCTGCTCTGGGAGTGTGCTCCTCTAGTTCCGTACTCCGCTCATGGTTCTCCTGCGCTTACGGGCTTGACCACGGCACTTTCCTCTACCTAAATTGAGAATATCCAAGTGCTTCCAAAAGATGTTGGAAGAACAAACAGTTGATTAGCCTCATCGACTGGCTCCTGTTTTTTTACCAGGCACGGCACAGGACTTGAAGGAGCCACTTGCAGCCATTGCTGATTTAAAGACTAGGTTTAAAGGTTTCAGCTCCGAACATTCAGCTTGACTAATTACCTTCTGCTTCTCTGCATTTGCTGTGTTCGGTAGGGGGTGGCTTGGCTGGCAACATAGTGCAGCCGAGCAGATGGACCACCGCATCCCAGCTGAGGCTCGGTGGTGGCTGGTGCTGGAATAAACCCCAAAGGCCCCACGGAAACTGGGGTCAAAGGCTCGACGTCACTGTTAGCACTGGCAGTGGGGCAGAGGAAAGGGGTTTTGGGGCACACAGGGGAGCTTCTCTCCAGTGCCTCCGCTTACCCTGCTCTCTGCATAGCCACCAAATTGTGCTACAGTGCGGGTCTTTCTATTCGCATTAATTACTGTTATTATTCAGGACGAATTATAGGGGTCAGGCTGCCTTCACGAGCAAGTCGAAGACTTCTTTCCCCGTGTGCACTGGCGTGTGCCAGGCTCCAAAGCCTGCTGGCTGGAGGGGGCTGCTCCAGCAGCGCTGCCCGGGGCTGTGCTGCCCTGCCATCCTCCTCCCAGTGCTCAAATATCAGCTCAAGCCCTTATTTGTTTTCACATGCTTCGAAGTAAGCGAAGCTAATTATTAACTCAGCGGGACGGCTCCACTTTAAATTGCCGTGTTGCTTTGCGGCGCAGGGCGACATGGTGGTGCGGTGGAGCATCGTGCCAGCGGAGCATCATGCTGCGCACCCTCCTTGCTGTCTGCAGCGACTCCGCAGCCAGAGCTTGTCGCACCAGGCTGTGGGCAGGTTCCCCCTAAATGCCGGGGAGCACGGACTCATGTAAGGACACCCTGAGCCTGTCTTTGTGCCTGGGCAGGCGTGTTTGCCGCAGGATGAGTGCTGGAGGGAGGCAGGCTGCGCCCACAAACATGGGGGCTGCTGTTGCGCACATGAGGCTGCTATGGCGAGCGCTGCTGCTCACCCGTTTTGGCCCGACTTTGCCAACCTGCCTCAAACTTCAGCCCCTGAAGGATAAGCCAGAGACTGCACCCCAGTGCAGGTGGGGGGCGGGGAGGCAGAGGAAGGACCTGCTTTGCCTGCCTGGCTTCTGCCTGTGGTGCCGGTGCCTGCCCAGAGCGCAGGGGCTCTGCCTGATACAGGTGCCAAGAGCCTGGGAGATGACGTGCTGGGTTGGGGCTGGCTCGCTCACCCTTCTCCTCTCTTTGTGTCTCCAGAAAATAGGTTTTTTATTACTTCTTACGGAGGTTTGTACATATCGGATGTGCAGAAGGAAGATGCCTTGTCCACCTACAGGTGTATCACCAAGCACAAGTACAGCGGGGAGACACGGCAGAGCAACGGAGCCAGGCTCTCGGTCTCAGGTAAGCATGTGGCTGCCGGCAGTGCTGGCGAGGGGGAGCCCTGCCCCGCAGACCCAGCATGGCTCCTGCACCCATGAGGGTGTCCAGCCCTGCCTGCACGCCCACTCCCCTGCCTGCCTGCCGTGGTGCCTGTCTTCCTGGGGTGCAGGGGGGAGTGATGGCGTCACTACCTCCCACCCCTGCAGCGAGAGGACATCCCGGTTGGGGGGTAGGAGGGCCTGTCGGGGCTGCGCGGGGGGTTCATGCCGCCTCGCGTGTGCCCCCTGAGCAGGCAACCCCCTGGTGCTGTCTGCGGTGGGCAGCAGCAATGCGTGGCACCCCGAGCGAGAGGCAATGGGGTGCAATGCGATGCGATGTGACAGCCCGCGATGTGAGCAGCCTGACGCGATGTGACGAACATGCAAGCGATACTGCAGCGGAGGCAGTGCAGTCCGTAGTGCCGGGTGTCTCGGGGCGCTCCCGGCTCCGCTGACTGCCCAAACTACTCTGCTCGGGAGGGAGTTCGTCTGACTCGCAGCCACGTCGCCGCTCCCGCCGCTCAGCTGCAGTGCACTCGCTTTCTGCCATACGCTTTTTCCGTCCTCAGGCATGCAGGCTCTGGCTCTCCCGCACTAGCTCCTTGAATTAACCCCACAGAGGGCATGGAAGGGGTCCAAAACAGCCAGGCTGGGGCTTGCCTGACGTTGCCCTAGCCTCTTAGAGACCTGAGGGCCCCATGTCCCACCTGTGGCTGTCCTGCCGCACGGCCCCCGCGGAGTGTGGGCAGCCGCTGGGTGGATCATCCCCTCTCCGTGCAGGTTCAGTCTGGCCTGGTCACTGTCATTATTTACACGTCATGGCGTTTTACTTCTGCTTGGGAGTAATGAAAGAGGTTTCTTTCCCCTGGAATTTAATTTCACGCCTGAGACTTGGTGATTAATTTTCTCCCTTCCTGCTGCCTGATGGGCCCCTTTGCTTGTAAATGTTGAAATGTGCCACAGAATTTGTGTATTTTGCACCAGTTAGGTGTCACCTTGAATAATTCCTCCGGTGTGGAGTTTATTCGTCCCGTTGGCTAGTAAGATGTGTTTCCCCCCGCCGCCTCCCCGCAAGCCTGCTGTCCCGGTCACCGAGGGCTGTGCCGGTCGTCCTGGATGGGATGGACCACCCCCGCCTGCCCTGGCCCCCTGCCCAGCGGAGGATGTGGCTGGCCTGCCGTGCTCCTGCCCGGCAGAGCCACCGGCTCACGGGGACAGGGAGAGCTGCTCTCTCCCGGCCGATGCTGAGGGGGCACGGTGGTCCCTGGTGTCCCTGTGGGGGGAAGCCTCGCCTCCTCCTCCTTGCCGCATCAGCCTGTTTCCTCTCCAAACCCAGACCCGGCGGAGTCCATCCCCACGATGCTAGACAGCTTCCAGTCCAGGGAGGTGAAGGCGGGCCGGCTGGTGGAGCTGCCCTGCATCGCCTCAGGCTACCCCAACCCAGCCGTCCGGTGGATCAAGGACGGGCGCCCACTCCCTGCTGACAGCCGCTGGACCAAGCGCATCACAGGCCTGACCATCAGCGACCTGCGCGTGGAGGACAGTGGGACCTACATCTGCGAGGTGACCAACACCTTTGGGTCCGCAGAGGTCACAGGGACCCTCACAGTCATAGGTGAGAGGTGGCGGGGAGGAGCGGGGCATAGTGGTGGGGCGGCTTCTGTCCTGCTGCCACCTTAAACGTAAAGCCTTTATAAATATAAAGCCTTAAAGGTTTTGTACAGCCATATAAATTACAAGGCTTGGATTTCAGTGTGGTGCGTCGCACGCTGGAAGCCACCGTCTTGCAACGCAGCGTGTCCGATGTGGTGCTCAGAGTGCTTGCAGGAGGTTTATCATGCTGCAGCAGCGTATCTGCAGACGTCCCCTGATTTACCACTTCAGTTGGGGCAGGGAGAGGGGCCACAGGAAAATTCAGAGCAGTACTGGGGGTTGTAAATTGCTGGATGGCGACGTCGTTTTTCCGCTAGGTGCCTCTGTGCTTTGTTTTGTTGATTTACATAAAACAAGCTCCAGCCAAACAGTTTATACCATCTGGGCAGGCCTAGTATTTATCACGTGCTTTGCTCCTGGGGGTTCCTCCTGTCACTGGGATCCCGGTGGTACTGGAGCCACCGGGGCCGGTGTGCACCATGCTAGCCTTACCTGGAGCAGCACTGCGGCAAGCACACCACTGACCAGGCACTGGCAGCCTGCTGGGAGCCGCCCTGGCATGTTGCCAGCTCAGCACTGACCCCGTCGCGCCAGCCACGTCTTCTTCCAGCCATCCTGCTGCCTCCCCGACAGTGCCCGCTCTGCTGGCACCCTGCCGGGGGCCCGGGGCTGATGCTAAAAGCAGGGGCTGTCAGCAGCGAGGACAGTGTGGGGGCCACCCACCTTATTGCACGGCGACGTTTTACATGTAGTGGGGCTGGCGCTTCCAGGGCAGGAAAGGCAGCGAGAATGCAGTAACGACGGGATGCCTCCCGCTGCGCTGCCCAGCACCGCCAACGCCTCACCCGCTTTTGCCCTTTCTCACACAGACCCTCTGCGTGTGACCCTCACACCAAAGAAGCTCAAAACAGGCATTGGCAGCACCGTCATCCTCTCTTGTGCCCTCAGCGGGTCCCCTGAGTACGTCATCCGCTGGTACCGCAACACCGACCTCGTGGTGGTGGATGACTACATCTCCATCCGGGGAATCAGCAATGAGACCCTCCTCATCACAGCCGCGCAGAAGAGCCACTCCGGGGCCTACCAGTGCTTTGCCACCCGCAAGTCCCAGACGGCACAGGACTTTTCCATCATCACACTGGAGGGTGAGCTGGCTTCCTTGGGACAGGGGCTTTCCTCTGCCCCTCTCCAAGCTGCCGCATCCCTGGGGTGCGCCGGGATGCTTTGCACGTGGCTGGAGGGCAACAAGACCTGCAGGGGTTGGGGGCTCCTGGGGCCAGACCGCTCCTAGCCCGCTTCCTGGGCTGTGTGGGCCCTCTGCAAGCAGCTCAGGGACACTGCACCGCCGGGATGGGGAAGGACCAAAATAAGGGTTGACTTGCCCGTCCCCAGCCCCTGGGCCGAGGCACTGCCTTTCACCGGGCGTCCCCTCCCCGATCCAGATGGCTGGATGTTTGGACAAGGGTCGGGCTCTGCCGAGCCAGGTGTCCCCTTGAGCCAATGTCTGTATCAACCAGTGTGCCCCCTCATCCCTTCCCGGCATCTCCCCACTGTGGGGATGCAGGCACGGCCATGCGCATGTTGCCGACAAGGGCTCCTGTCCCAGCTGAGCTGGGACTCCCACGCGAGCTGGGACTCCCACCCCAGGTGGGAGCTCAAAGCCATCCCGCCAGTGGGTGACTGCTGCTGCCTGTGGCTGCCACTCCCTGACTCCTCTTCCCCTGGGTGCCCCCAGATGGGACCCCCCGCATCGTCTCCTCCTTCAGCGAGAAGGTGGTCAACCCTGGGGAGCAGTTCTCCCTGATGTGTGCCGCCAAGGGGGCTCCCCCACCAACTGTAACCTGGGCGCTGGATGACGAGCCCATCCCGCGGGACAGTGGGCACCGCACCAACCAGTACACCATGTCAGATGGCACCACGGTCAGCCACATGAACGTGACGAGCCCGCAGATCAAGGATGGCGGCGTGTACCGGTGCACCGCGCGGAACTCGGTGGGCAGCGCCGAATACCAAGCGCGAATAAACGTAAGAGGTGCCTGTCTACTTTTAAATATCAGAATAGGACTTTTACTGGGCTTTTGGTTTTGTTCTGTTCCCCGGCCGATCGCTCCTCCTTGCCTCTCCGTGCTCTTCCCAGCTGTGCAGGTCTCCCCGGCTGCCCTGACCCCGTTCCCCGAGCTCCCCGCTCCTGCCCCACTCGCTCGCACACCTCTCCACAGGGCTGAGCCTCCCCGCCATTTAAAGCAAGGAGTTTAATGAATGGCAAAGCGGTCCTGTAGCCTTGGAGAGCTGGAGCTCGGCTTTGTAGGGGCAAAAGGGCAGTGCTCTCCCTGTTGCGGTCCGCCCTCTCCCTGCCAAGCCCCTGCCTCGGGGTCTGCACAACATTGGCAAACACCTTCCCAAGGGACTCCGTGCACGGAGAAGGTGGTGGCAGGCCCAGAAGCATCCCAAGCCCCCCGTGCTCTCCCAGCCACCTCCTGGTCCTGGTGGGAGCCCGACTCCCTGGCAGCGAAAGCATCTGCTGGCACAGGGACATATGTGGCAAACGCCGACGAGACAGCAC
Organism: Leptodon cayanensis; assembly: GCA_027564655.1. NCBI lineage: Eukaryota > Metazoa > Chordata > Aves > Accipitriformes > Accipitridae > Leptodon > Leptodon cayanensis. The sequence continues at coordinate 7,025,477 of JANXJC010000085.1, forward strand.
ATGAAATTGTGGAAAATGAGTTTTGATTTGTCACGTCTGTATTTTCTTTGTCTGCTAAAAGCCATGGCCGCATTAATCGCCATGTTATTACGGCTGGAGCGTGTCGCTCGGTGCGTTACAGGGAGTGCTTTCAGGCACAGGGTATGGTATAAGCCCCTGCCTGTTAATAATCACCAATTAAAGCTCACAGGATTCCAGGTGGGAACAAGATAGAGACAAGGTAGCATTTATTTTTCTGCTGAGAAAGAGGGTTTAAGGGCTGTGTTTGTCTGTGTCTCAGGTTTGAAATGGATCTAGTGGCTTTTTGGCTGGGATCCCAGGAGACTCTGAATTTTGCTGCCGCTTAGTGCTACATTTGGAGCAAGTTCATCCCTCAGCCATGAGAAGCCAGAGCTTATCCCGAGTGTCTGTTAAGCTGTTATCCTGCTACGCCCTTAGGACAAGGAGTCAAGATAGGGTTAATCTTTAGATTAGTTTGCTATTTTATGCAGTGGCCAGGAGAACAATGTAATTATTGATGCATGAAACCTCTCATTGAAATACTCACCTGCAGCATTCTCCCGGTCCTTAAGCCAGCATAAGAGCCAGCCAGAAAATGGTGACTGGCTTTTCAGCCCTACTCAGGTTGCCAGCAGGAGGCTTAGAAAGTTGTATTTTAGGGGAGGTGAAATGCATTCGCCAATGGAAGTCAGGTTCCCGTAGCAGGTCTTGTCGAGGACGTTTGGCACAACGGAGGCAGCTTCCTTCTCCTAAGAGAGGTGGAGAGTGGCTGTGACCGTGGGGGAGCGCTCCCCATCTCTTCTACAGTTCCTGTGGCCTCAGGTGCTGCTGGAGGAGCTGTAGTGTGCTGGACGGCCACGGTTCCTATCGCAAAAATATGCTGTGCTTCCAGACACCATCCGACCTCCTCCGATGAGCAGCAGTGATGTCTGTGGGCTCAGCTTCCCCAGCACTGAAGCTGCACCTGCAAAACCAGGGTGGGATTTACTGAAGTGCGGCTGTGATGGAGGACCGCGGCCCCGTTGGTAGCTGCGCTGTTGTGGGTGTGCGCCAGTAGCTCTAGCTGGAGGTTGCAGCTGATGAGTGGCTGTCCCCACACACGCTCAGAGAGGAGCCCGTGCCTGCTCCTCGCCCAAACCCGGGCTGGGTTCCCAACTGCTCTGGTTACCTCCTTGGCCTATGAAGCTCGCTCGCTCTGAAATAGCAGCAGATCTGCATGCAACCAAACTGCCCTTCGGAATTAACCTAGCCTGCCTCTTCCTTCCTCCTGAACACGTAGGTCCCCCAAGCATCCGAGCGATGAAGAACATAACGGCGGTAGCGGGTAGGGACACTTTCATCAACTGCAGGGTGATTGGGTACCCGTATTACTCCATCAAGTGGTACAAGGACTCTTTGCTGCTGCCCGATAACCACCGCCAAGTGGTCTTTGAAAACGGGACCCTTAAGCTGATGGACGTCCAGAAGGGCATGGATGAAGGAGAATATCTGTGCAGCGTGCTGATCCAGCCTCAGCTGTCCATCAGCCAGAGCGTCCACGTCACAGTGAAAGGTAAGCGGGTGGAGAGGCTTTCCCTGGATCAGACGCGCAGGGGACATCTCTCCTGCGGGACAGAGGTGGAGCAGCGTCGCGCAGGGGTCTCTGCGGCCAGGTGGTGGCCGTGCTCCACAAATGCTGCGCCGATGGGAGCTCAGCTCCCACCACAGCAGCCCTCGGGAGTCGGCTCAGCTCCTGCTGGAGCGGCTACCTGGTCCTGCCTGCACGCCTGCCGCTGCCCCGAGCCACACTGTATCCATTTCCCATTACAAGTGATGGAGCAAGGATTTACGGTGTAAACATAACGTATTAAACCATCTAACCTTTGCTCGGATCGCCTTCACCGATGTTTTTCTCTGTGTGTTAGCTTTTAAAAAAATAATACTCTCGGTCTTCCGAGCGCACAGAACATCTTAAAAGCTTCTCCAGGCCATCAATTATTCAGCCCCATTGAGGGAGCTATCAGTCCTAATGAATTGAGCCGGATGCATTCCCTCCCAGTGACTCGCCGAGATTGTGCTGCCAGCGTGCAGTGCTCCCGTATCTCCCGTCCTCAGAGTTGTCGGGTCGTCTCTGCCTGTCGCCAGCTTGGTGTTTGCAGTAAATCATTTAGACAAACACAGCCACGCTGGGGACGGAGCTGGCCAATTGTCTTTCTCTGTCTCACCCAGCAGGGTATTTATGGACTGGATTTTACTCTGATCCCCCTCCCTCCCCGCCCATCCACCATTTTCTTATTAGGAATCAGGTTAGCAAGAGAGTGCACCAAGCTGATTATAGATGCTACCGCTTGATTAGCAAATGCTCTTCTCCAAGGCTTTGTAAAGGGAAGAGTAGACTGCGGATAACCCATTGGAGGGTGGTGTGGGGAGAACTTCTCTCCACTCGGGTCTGCAACTCAGGGCATGGCTAGCCCTGCTTTCCTCGCCTTATATGAAATCCCCATCTGCGTGGGAGCCCCAGGGCTTGAAGAGAGGCCAGAGTTGAGTAAACACTGGTCTTCTCCTGGGATGAATGGGACAGGCAGGGCTGGTGTGGAGAGAGCATCTGTAGGGGTGTGTGCAGGTGAAGTTAAATAACGGGCTTTGCTTTTTGTCCATCGCTGAAACGTGCCATCAGCAGATGCTGGATGCTGAAGTTCAGCCAAAGATCTATATATTCTGGGAAGCAACCACTAGCGAACCCTTCTGAATCTGAATTTACTGCCTTGATTAGTGGCTGGTGACAGGCCGAGGAAGGCGAGCGGGTGGAAGCGCGGTGCGGGCCGGCGGCACGCCGCTCTGCCGTGGCCAAACGTCTTCATTCCACCTGCAAGCGCGGCTGCTGGAGATTTACACCCGGCCCCACTTGCTGGATTCCTTGTTTACTCTGGCCATCAGATAAAAGGTCTGTGGAAAAGTATTGCAAAGGCCCTAGGAGACAGTCAGAGCTAGCTCCGCGGAGCGGAGTGAATAAATATAACTGCACAGAGCAAGGAGCACAGGATGGTGTGGAGCACTGTAAAGCTTTTATTGCCACAAGTGCCTGGCGCCCACATTAAGTGCCACAAGTGAGTTATGCAGGTCTTTCCGAGCACACGGTAGTAAAAGCTTTACAGTTCTCCTCTGGCACCGCTCCCCTGGGGAGCAGGGACGTTGCAGGCAGCCCCCAGCCCTGCTCACAAGGCATTGCCCCCAGCCATGCTCCCCATCTTGTGTTGACGGAAATTCCTGCCCAGGTTTAGTTGCTGCTGCTTAGCCTGGGGACCCCAGGTCCCCCAGGTCCCAGCTTCAAACCTCCCTTTAGCTCCTCAGGGCTGCTGCGGCTGCCCGGGGATGCTGCCAGGGCCTCTCCTCTGGGCTTCCCTGGCAGCGCGATCCGAGCACCTGGCCTCCTCCAAGGTGCCCTGAGAACTTGGTTAATCGTGCAGACATCTTGGAACATTTTAATTCATCATGTGCAGGTTTGGTGCTGGCCTGGGGCTCTGCTTGGGTGCCTGCGGCAATTCAGGGAGCGCGGTGCCGACACCAGCTACACCTGCTCCACAGCCGGCAGCACCGGGGCACCATAGGGGCGACGCTTCACCCCGCGGGAAGGCAGAGACTGTTCACCGGGGCTCCCCTCCAGAGCTGAGCTGCTGGGCAGGGCTCTGCGGCGGGTGCCGTGGGCAGGGAGACCCTCGGACGGTGCCCTGGGCTGCGGCTGCGTGGCCGGCTCCTGCTGCGGCTGCGCGCGAGAGCCTGGAAGCCCTGGAGAAAGGGGAATTGCAGGGGGAAGAGAACTGGGAAGGAGAGGCGAGTTGCAGGCTCCGGTTGTGGGGAGCTGGAGCAGGGAGAGCTCTTGTGTTGAGGGAGCCTGTCCTTTTCCTGGCAGCTTGGAAGCGGCCGGTGGGGCGTGTTTGGAGAGGTGCGGATCCACAAGCCCATCCCAGCTCTGCAATAGACTGCGGTGCATTCCCAATTAATTATTCATTAATTATGGAAAACAGGCAGTGCTGGTTCTGTGGCTCTGGCAGCTGGAGCCACGTCGCTGGAGCCGGCAAAGGGGCAGGCCAGCCTTGCCTGCACCTGCCTGCCTGCCTGCCTGCCTGCTGGCAGTGGCTTGCAGCCCAGGGGGGTGGTGAGCAGCCCCCCGCTTGCCTGCTGCTCCACAGAGCTGCCGGGCCGGGACAGGCAGAGGGGCAGAGACCTTTGCGATGCATGGGGTAGAGGTGGGAGCCCAGGGGCGTTCATGGTGGGGCGGGGAACCGCTCCTGCGCCTGTATGAGAGGGCAGCTTGTTTCTGCCGAGGGGACGATTGGCAGCCTGCTAATTTAATTATGGAGGCCGCAGAAAGAGGATCTCATCTACCAGGTGCTGAGCCTTGTTAAGCTAATTGTCTCCCTCTCTCTGCTTTCTTCCCCCCTCCCACATTGCTAGAGATGCTGCTGCAGTTGCCTAATTAAGTTATCCGAAAGATAATAGCTGGTTCTGAATCAAGTGCCTTTAAGAAAAGCATCCATCTAATGATCGCTTTTCTGCGAGCAGATAAATGCTGAGGCGGAATTTTGGCTGGCACGTGTGGGGCGGGCAGCTGGGGCTTTCCCCAGAGCGAGGCCTACTCTGCTTGGGAGGTCGGCGTTTCTCCGTCCCGCTCTCAGCGTGGTGGCCCTGCCAGGTGGAAGACGTCCTCTGTTCTCTGCTTGGCAGCACCTTCCACTCTCCCCTGGTCGTGTTCCTGGTGGGAGCAAAAGCCGGCCTTAGTTTCTGGGCTGCTTTTCCTCCCGGGGCAGCATCTCCGCCAAGCCCCGCTGCGGCCCGTCCCTGCTGGAGGAAGGCTTTTTCTGGACAGGCTCTCCAGCATGCTCTGCCTCTCCCTTTGACAGTCCCTCCGCTGATCCAACCCTTCGAGTTCCCACCAGCCTCCATCGGGCAGCTCCTCTACATTCCCTGCGTGGTGTCCTCCGGGGACATGCCCATCCACATCACCTGGAGGAAGGACGGGCACGTCATCCTCTCCGGCTCTGGAGTCACCATCGAGAGCAAGGAGTTCATGAGCTCCCTGCAGATCTCCAGCGTCTCCCTCAAGCACAATGGCAACTACACCTGCATCGCCAGCAACGATGCCGCCACTGTCAGCCGGGAGCGGCAGCTCATCGTGCGGGGTGAGCACCACGGGGCCGAGCCAGCCACGCGCACAGCCCAGCCTGGTCCCCAGTGCTGCCGCTGCGTCGGGCTCGGGAGGGTGCACGGTGACGGAGGGGTAGCACAGTATGGAAAAGAGATAAGTTACAAGGCTGGAGGAAGATAACGCTCTGCCCTGGTTGCGGGAGTGGCGCAGAAGCAGGTGGGGAGGGTGAGGAGCAGGGCTGAGCCCAGGCACCCATGTGCCCGCAGGCAGGGAGGAGTCACAAGGAGCTGTGACGGGGTTTTTGCTACAGTGACCATCTTTTCTCTCCGATTGCTCAGTGCCTCCTCGTTTTGTGGTCCAACCCAACAACCAGGATGGCATTTACGGTAAAGCCGGGGTGCTGAATTGTTCCGTTGATGGGTACCCCCCTCCGAAAGTCATGTGGAAACATGCAAAAGGTAGGGGTGAGGCACGGCAGCGTGTGGGGACCTCCGTGCAGGCAGGGGCGAGTCCCCTTTCGGCATGGCCGCCCCAGCACCAAGCCTCACAAGCGCTCCTCTGCCTTGGCTGAGCTCTGTGTCTCTGTGTTCCCTTGTAGGAAGCGGCAACCCCCAGCAGTACCACCCCATACCCCTCACGGGCCGCATCCAGATCCTGCCCAACAGCTCCCTGCTCATCCGCCACGTGCTGGAGGAGGACATTGGCTACTACCTCTGCCAGGCCAGCAACGGGGTGGGCACAGACATCAGCAAGTCCATGTTTCTCACTGTGAAGAGTAAGTAGCCAGGGCCATGCCACGACGGTGGTGAAGGGCCGGGGACCTGCTCCCGGCATGGCTGCAGCAGTGGCCGGGGGGAGCAGAGGCAGGCGCCTGCCCCGCGTGCCAGTCATGGCAGCTGTGGCTGTGGGGTGGGTGCTTCTCAGCAGACCCTGGTCTGGCACGGCCCCCTCCTCCATGTGGTGGGTTCCCACCCCGCCAGCCTGGCTCTGCCCTCAGCACCGTGCATCCCTGTGATCGATGTGCAGGGCACGGGGAGGGTGTTGATTCCCCTCCTCCAGGGACCCGCTTTCCTTTTGCTATTAAACATGCTTTGTCCTTAATAAAACCGAGCAATCGATCTACATCATACAGGAGGAAAGGAAATAGCTGGGCTAATTTGACAGGGATGGGCCGGGAAGTGTTGTTAGACACTGTGTTTGAACTGCACTTATTATTGGATTCCTCTCCTATTGCTATCAACAGAATGCAGAATCTCCAGCTCCTCTTTATTTATTTTGATCGTTGCTGCCATGAGCATTCAAATCTCAAAAAGGAGGTGGTGGAGGGGGGACCAACCCCATCACGCTCTCTCCTGTGGCCGCTCCCGCCTGTCTCCTGAGTGGGGCTTGGCTCAGCAGGGCTAAACTCTGCCCTGCCTGCACCGGGCAGACGAGGCAGTGAGGATGCTGGCTGCCTGCCTCGTGCCGGCGGCGATAGATGTTGCAGGCAGAGCTGCGGGAGCCACCGCCACCTTGGCTGTGCCCTGGGCAGGGTGCTGCCGGGCAGAGGGGATGTGCAGCCCTCCCCGGGGAACCACCGTGTCCTGGCGAGGGTCTCGCGCCGGGGGAATCGCCTGGGACGAGACAAGGAGAGAGCGGCTCTGGCTCGGGCAGCCCCCTTGCTGCCTCCCCTCCCCAGCCAAGCGCTTTATTTTCTGGCATCGGCAGGCATTTCTCTCGGGGCTTCTCCCCTCCCCAGCCAGCGTCTGCTTTCCTGGGTTGCTGCTCCCCTCCCTGTCAGCTGTTTAATTTCTCCCGCTGACTGATGAATCAAAACGAGCGACTTCAAACAACGCACTTCAATAAGGCACAGGTACAAAGTCGAGGCGATTAATCCCGAGTGAGCGTGCAGAAATCTTGGAGCCTGAACTGTTGCCTTGTCCCTGCTATCTGCTGTAATTGCATCCCAGGACAGGTTGCTTGCTGACTTGAATAGCACATAACCTTATTATGCATGTGCCTTTACATTTCCTGGAGACCTCGCAGCCTTTGAAAAGGTTTGGATGAATAGGTAGACGGAGCACCACAGCCAATTAAGCATTATGCGGGGCTCTTTGTTTTGTTTCATTTTGGGGTTTTTGTTTGTTTAGTGAAATGTCAGGCCAATTAAAGTGAGATCAGCGCAGGCTTTCCTTGAAAGTCAGGCCACCACAGATGAAGTTAAATGAAAGTTACTCAGAGCCCAAACAAAGCGTGCTGGTGGTCAGCAGGGGAGAGGGGAGCAGCTGCGGCAGCCAGCCTGCAGCCGCACATCCTCTTCCCCGATACCACAATGATGGGCTCTGGGGGACAAGCTGAGACAGCCAGGTAAGGCATCAGACAAGCACCTGCAGACCCGCCAGTGCCAGAAAATGCTGGCCGCTGCTTTTGGCCGGTAGTGGGCAAGGAAAGCCGCCCAGCTTTGCTTGTACCAGCCTGGGAGTGTAATCCTCGGGGGCCTGGCCGTGCTCGGCCCTTGCCGGCTGTGCAGCCCGTGGGGCAGGGGCTTTCCCGTCCCGGGGTGCCCATGCCATGCTACTCCGCTCAACCCGCAGCGCAGACGCGTGTCTGGATGCAGGCAGCAGCTTGCTGCCTTGCCACGGCGGCATGTCCTTCCCTGCTTTGGAAAGAAGCTCGTTAGTGTCCGCTCAGGGGTACTGCAGAGCAGAAGGCAGCGAATGCCGGAGGACGGGAGCGTGCACCCGGGGGGACAGCTCACTGGGCTGAGCGCAGGTGAGGAGACCACCAGTGCATGATAAATGCCATTTAGCACATGGCTGCATGCCTCCCTGGGTGTCGAGAGCAGAGTGTGTGGGATGGAGGAGGTCGCGTCCTCGGGGGGGGGTTCCTGCAGGCTGTACCAGGGCTGCTGGAGTGGCAGCGGTGCGGCGGTGCGGTGGACAGTGCTCGCTGGAGGGGGGGCTCCTCTGCTCGGTCCTCCCTGGCACCGTGATGCTGGGGTGAGTGAGTCTGGCGGGGGGGGCTGGGACAGGGGCAGCTGCCTGCACGTTGTGGGCACAGGCGCATTTGGAAGTTCCCTGCCGCACGGCAAGAGCGTAACTGATTGCTTCCATGCAATTTGAATTAATCTCATGCTTCAGGTGAAACTCAGCTAATCAGTGGAGAAAGGAAGTTGAAACGGGTGCAATCAAATTAACATCACAGAGCCGGCTCCAAACAAGACAAAGGGGGGTGAGGGAGGCAGGCACAGCCCTTGTCACCCTTGTCACCCTTGTCATTCAGTTGTCAGCAGCGGGCCGCGAAGTGGCTCGTGCCCCAGCCTGGCACGGGATGCCGGAGTGTGCTGGGGGCTGTCGACTCCCTTTGTAGCCAGTCTTATCTCTGCCCAGCAAGCGGGACGAGCCTCTTGTCGAGGCCTTGTTAACAAGGCCTATGGGCACCAGCGGAGTGTGGCAGTGGTGTAGGGAGGATGGGTGGGCACAGCAAGTGTCGGAGGCAAGCTCTCCTCAAGGGAAGCCCGTCTGCACTGCAGCGCTGACCCAGGGCTCTGGCTGATGCTCTGACAAGCAGGAACCAGCCTTACTGAGGTCGCTGCACCCAGGGAGGGAGCCATGGGCTGGCCGGGAGCAGCCCCCAGCAGCCCTCAGAGGGTCCCATGGCCAGTCCCAAGCAATGCTGTCCCTCCACAAGCGGCAGGGCAGGTGTTGGGTACCAGTGTGCAAGAGGTGCTGTCTCTGCGCCCCGGTCTGTGCTGTCTGCATGGCTGGTTGGGGTTTTCTTTTGGTTTGTTTTGCTGCTTCCCCTGCTCTGGACTGTGTGCCGCTCTCCTGGGACCCCAGCAATTGAGAGAAGTTGATATGTTTACATCCAAGGAGCTGCTCTTAATCAGACATCAATAAGTGCATTTCAGCGAAGCAGAGCCTGAAATGGAGCTCCTCTCCCAGGGCTGCCGCTTGCCAGGAAGAGGACTGGTGCCTCCACAGCTGCTGCAGCCCTGCGGGGCTGTCCTGCCCCTGTGGCCACACACGCCCGCTGTGCCGCACCGGCCTCCGGCCCGGGGTTAAACAAAGGCTGAACGCAGGGAAGCAGCTCCCTGTGCCCCTGCCTGCCAAATGGCAGGGTGGCCTCTCGATGGCCTTCCCGTGGCAGGATCTGGGGACAGCAGGCAGGAGCCCGGCAAGGGCTGCCGTAGTGCCAAAACTGAGTGCCGAGCCCCTAACCTGGCTGTGCGTGCCCTTATGCCATGCTGTGCACGCTCAGAGCCAGAGTGGCGGTCAGCCCCGGGTCTGGGGTAGGCGCAAAAGCCCCCGGCCGTCCCTATGCTCTGCCTTTGCCCTGGTGGGACGCAGGAGGCTGGGGCTCGGCCGACCCTTCCCACACCTGCCCCTCTCCCTGTTGTAGCCCTGGCATCAGCGCCGGGGGAAGACGGGTACGCAGTTGGGGATGGGACGGGGCAGAGCTAGAAGTCTTGCTCTGTTTCTGGTAGCTCTCGGTTTCCCCTGCCCTGGACTGCAGGTCCAGCAGCAATGCACCGCGGCTCCCAGCCTGGCCCCAACATCCCTGCTCTTTGCCACATCCTCATGCTGGCTCACGGGCAGCCGTGCTCTCCTTGGGGCAGGGTTGCCATGGGGCACTGCCGGCAGGTGCCAGGCTGGGCACTGCTCTGTCCCAGCCGCCTGGGCGCCTGCCCTGCACCCCTCAAATACCGGCAGCTCAGGAGGAAAGGTTTCCTTAGCTGTTAATTGAATTACATTGCCACGGAAAACTGAGAAGTCGTAGCTCATTAGAGCCTCTTGTGTCCCATTATAACAGTGTGTGTTGCCTTTGCGAATTGTCATTATCATATATTACTGCGGGACTCAGCAGTGCTGTTTGTTTATGCATTACATTTTTTTCTGCTTACCCAGGCTGCCCTCGTCCCCCCAGCCCGTTTCTCCTGCATGGTGCGTGCCGCGGCCGGCTCGCCGCACGGCGGCACCGGGGCTGCGCGAGGGCTTGGCTCTTGGAGCAGCGAGGCTGCGGAGGAAGGAGCCCGATGGGGCTTGTTACGGCAATCCCTTGCAGCAAGGAGAAGCGCTTCGGCAGAGGCTGCTGCAGTGCACGGGGACGGGCTGCCTCCTCCGCGGCAGTGCCGCTGCCAGTCCAGCGGCCCAAGCGCCTGGACGGGAGGCGACAGCTTCATGCCAGGGCTGTGGGCACTCACTGGCAGCAGGAGGGACTGGCCGTACTGTCCCAAGGGCCATCCCTGACTGTGCTGCAGCCGGTGCTCAGGCAGCACCAGGATGCGCCCGCACTGGGTGCTGCAGCCTGGTCAGGCGGTGGGTGCGGCGTGGGGCCTCTCTACCGTCCTTGTTTGCATATTGGGGTGGCTATGGAAAAAAAAAAAATCTCTCTGGCATCTGCAATGCAAAGGCAGCCTTGCTGATGTGAAATCGCACTCTATATTCTGCCCAGGTTTATACGAGTGAATTATGCAAATCTGTGATGGAAAACATTCTTCCTCTCATCCTCGGGAGTGTAAAACCTTAGTCAATAATTCATACCCACACGTCTCCGACTGGAGGCTTTCTCTTCATTATAGTGTGCACTTGGTTATTTGTCTTTCACGTTTTATTGTCTACCCCGGTGTAATGCTATGCATTATAAAATTTATCTGCTTCATTATTTTATGATTCCGAGCTGTATAATGCAGCGAGACGATTCCGCTTCGGGCTGCATGGCCTCTTGGTGAGACCAGCATCTGCCGCCTCCCCAGTGGGGTCTGGGGGCTGTGCTGGGGCTTGGCAGCCACAGGCGGCACCTGGCCGTCCCCCGGGTGCACGGGTGACCCCCTGCCTCCCCGCAGTCCCAGCCATGATCACCTCCCACCCCAACACCACGATAGCCATCAAGGGGCAGACCAAGGAGCTGAACTGCACCGCCCGGGGCGAGCGGCCCATCATCATCCGCTGGGAGAAGGGTGACACTGTCATTGACCCTGACCGCAACATGCGCTACGCCATCACCACCAAGGACAATGGCGACGAGGTCATCTCCACCCTCAAGGTGAGGAGGGGCAGGGGTCTTGCACCCGCCTGGGCTGCTGGGTGTCTCGCTCGGATGACGGAGTCGGGCAGGCGGCACAAGGGGGTGCCCGGGGAGGGTGGTAGTGGTCCCTGGTGGGTGTCACGGAGGCTGGTGCGGAGGCTGGGCTCCCAGGGTGCCAAAATTGAGTCCAGCGGGGAGGGATGTCCGAAAACCTGCCGGAGGGATCGCGCCTCCAGCCAGCAGCACCGTGTGCCGGCTGCATCTGCCCCGGCCCCAGCACTCTGCGGTGCAGCCAGGCGAAGCACCTGGCCGGCGCCTGGACTTTTACAACCAGTGTAAGCATTAGCGCTGCCCTGGGCCCGCGCAAGGAGCAGCCAGGCTCCCAATTTTAATTACACCAATTAAAAAACAGCCGCCATCTGCTTGCCATGACAAGCCCCTGGATTTCGCGATAAATCTCAGCTGCCCGTACAACGGGCTTTGGTCGTGAAGGTGTTTTGCAGCACCAGGGACACCTCAAAGAACAAATTCGCAGTGTGGACCTGAGCCGGGGACTGGGGCTTTGGGGGGTCACCTGCCTCCACGGGCACAGCCCCTGCCGGGGCCGGTGGTGGGACCAGGCTGCGATACCGGGGGAAGGCAGGGGCATGGTGCTCAGGGTAGGTCAGTCTGAACTGGCTCCTCTTCTCTCCCTGACATGTTCGTAGCTGAAACCGGCTGACCGCGGGGACTCGGTCTTCTTCTCCTGTCATGCCATCAACTCCTATGGCGAGGACAGAGGTTTGATCCAGCTCACCGTCCAAGGTACTCGTTCCCCCGTGCACGAGCCCTGGGGCACAAAGCCTCTCTGTGAGGGTCCCCCTGCTCTCGGGGGGGGTCTCTCCCTGTCGTCCCTAACCTGCCCGTGTGTCCCCAAGAGCCCCCTGACCCACCGGAGCTGGAGATCCGTGAGGTGAAAGCCCGGAGTATGAATTTGCGATGGACGCAGCGGTTTGACGGCAACAGCATCATCACCGGCTTCGATATTGAGTACAAGAACAAGTCGGGTAGGTGATGGCAGACCTCACCTCCCTGTGCCGCCGTGGCCGCCAGCAAGTGGCGGGGCTGGGGGGCTGCTCCGTGGCCACCATGGCCCGGGGCCAGGCTGCGTGGGCAGGTGCGGGGCTGCCCTGGCAGCGCCTCCAAGGGAATATTCTGCATCTCAGTTCCTTTGATGAAGAAAGGAGAGAGGAGCGTTAATGAAATATGTTAATTTCTGTTGGATGGGCACATTTGAAAGGGAATATTAAAAGAGACGATATTTGTGAAAAGCCGAACCCAGGCAGCACAACAGAGAGGAGGGGGGAAGCGGCATCCCTCCGTGGGGGCCGGGGACGAAAGCCAGAGGTGCTTGGGGACTTAACCTGCCTGAGCATGGCCCCCTTGGTACTGCGGGCCCCGGGATGGGATTCGGGTGCTGACCCTCCTGTCTCTTTCCGCTGCTTTTCCAGATTCCTGGGATTTTAAGCAGTCTACACGCAACATCTCCCCCACCATCAACCAGGCGAACATCGTCGACCTCCACCCAGCCTCCGTGTACAGCATCCGCATGTACTCCTTCAACAAGATCGGGCGCAGCGAGCCGAGCAAGGAGCTCACCATCAGCACGGAGGAAGCAGGTGCCGCTCTCAGCTCGCGGCACAGGCGCTGGGGCCGGAGGGCAGGGGCGGCCACGGGCAGCGGGGGACCGTTGCCTTGAGCGAAGCTGGCTGCGACAGAGCTCTCTTAAAGCCGCGTATTTTCCCAACGAGGTGGTCCTTTCCCTGATGCTTCTCAACGTGTTCTTTTGGGTCTGTTTCTCCGCAGCTCCTGATGGACCTCCGATGGATGTCACCTTGCAGCCGATGACGTCCCAGAGCATCCAGGTCACCTGGAAGGTGAGCAGGGCCAGGAGGGCACGTGGGGTTTCCCTGGCCACGGAGGCTTGGGCAGTGCCGAATGCTGTCACGAGCCTCTGTGGTGGCAGCTTGTCCTGGGACCCAGCATTCCATCAGCGGCCCGAGTGCCAGGAAGAACTTCCCAGACAAAATGAAAACCTGACGGCTGGGTGCGCAGCTCGGCTGCGTCACGTGGGGTCCTTATTAATCATGTTTTATAACAAGCTCATTATCTCATAGGATGTCCGTGGGGGGTCATGGGAGAGAGAGGGTAAATATGTAAAAACCGCGACGCTGGGTTGCAAAGGGCTTGAGCAAAGATCAATGAAACTTAGAATCAGATTTATTTTTCCAAAGGTACATAATGATAAATAAAATTGATTATAAAGTTAGGACTTCAGAATGAACTGGTAAGTCAATAAATTTAGGGTTCCAGCTTCTACCCCCTCCCCTTAAGTGCTGAAAAACAGATTAATGGAAAATAAGATTCACTTGAAAGATAAGTCACTTTGTTTTAAGAGTATTCTAGTAAGATGGATCGCCCTGGCTTTGTAACATAAATTTGCAATCAACCCTATTGATTTCTTAATGCTTCAGAGAAATATTGTTAAGATTGATCTCAGCCTGGCCTCACGCATTTTTAACGCTGTCAGACTTGGGGTTTTTCCCTCCTCCCCTTGAGCTGCTCCAGTCGAGGAATGGCACTGGCCAGGCACATCCCACTGCCCGGCCAGCACCTTCCTCTTCGGTGGCCTCTGAGGACCAGCTCGACCTTTTCCACGGTGCTGCTGTGGGGAGAGAAAACCTCAAAGCATTGAGAAGAGCCGTGGGGGAGAAGCAGTCGGGGGCAAAGGAGCGCCGCAAGCCTCCCGGCCCTGGGATGTAGACCTGCCTGTCACAGCTCCATCTTGCACCCCTCATTCCTCAGGCCCCGAAGAAGGAGCTGCAGAACGGGGTGATCCGTGGCTACCAGATTGGGTACCGGGAGAACAGCCCGGGCAGCAATGGGCAGTACAGCATTGTGGAGATGAAAGCCACAGGAGACAGTGAGGTCTACACGCTGGACAACCTGAAGAAGTTTGCCCAGTATGGGGTGGTGGTGCAGGCGTTTAACCGCGCGGGGACGGGACCGTCGTCGAGCGAGATCAATGCCACCACGCTGGAGGATGGTAAGGCTGGCCCCGTCCCTGAGCCAGGCGGTTTTCCTGCTCCCCGGTGCCAAGTCCCACCTGGGGGACTCCCAGTCTTTCCACCCTCAGCCGCACCCGGCCCCGTTCCGAGCGGGTCGAGGGCTGGTTGCTGCCCGCCAGCAACATTTGGCTCTTGGCTGCGTGCATGTGCGTGCACGCTCGCAGCTGCCCCGGGGAGGAGTTGTGAGCACAAGGATGCCAGGACACCCACGGCTCTGTGGTTCTGGCGCAATTAGAAGGTTGTCAAGGTGGATTTAGACGTTGCTGAAGTGCCACAGAGGTTTCCATCCGGGAGAGATCGCCGGTGGCCTGTGTCATTTTAAAACCGACGAGAACAAAGTTTTGCAGTGCATTTGCTCAGCAGTTTTTCATACTTAATTAAGGCTCTCGTTAGCCTGTCAAACCGTGATCATTTCCTGGCTACATTAGCACTCCTCCTGGGGTATTCAAGGGCCCCTGTTTTAGCAATAGTGTCTTTTCCATAATTGTATTACCTTCATTTTGTTCAAACGGACTATCTGTATTAGTTTATTATACTCTGTCCCTAATTACATGGTGCTTATATTTTTGCACCTAAGTAATATGAAACAATAATAATTTTCAAAGAGGATCGTTACGGTGATGTATTATCATTTAAACGCTCATAAAAATTAGAGTTACCTCTTACGGGGCAATGGGATCTAATTACCTCGCATCCAGGCAGCTCTCCCGCTCTCCCCTTGCTGGGAAGCACAGCGTGTCCCGGTGGCCTCCCCGTCCCCATGACCACGGGGGTTGCACCTGCCTTGGTGGTCCAGGAGGAGCAAAACTGCACATCAGAGGCAGACTGCTGCGTTCGCCCAGCCCTGGTGCCCTGCGTGCTGGGCAGGACCGGCTCCAGGGGCTCAAGCAGCCAGGGGAGAGGGGGCAGCAGCACCGTGGGGTACCACGCAGGTGCAGTCGGGGTGGCTGACCCGTGGGACATGGCTCCTTCAGCCTGGCGTCTGCCGGGCACGTACCGCCTCTCCGACCTGCTGATCGTCATCCCCATCTGTTCCCTCCTCAGTTCCCAGCCAGCCTCCCGAGAACGTGCGGGCCATCTCCATCACGTCGGATGTGGCCGTGATCTCCTGGTCGGAGCCCCCGCGCAGCACCCTCAACGGGGTGCTCAAGGGATACCGGGTCATCTTCTGGTCCCTCTACATGGATGGAGGTGAGGGCTTGTGGAGCACAGGGGATGCGGGGACCCGCGCGGGTGGTGGTGCGGGGCTGATGGGCCCCATCTCCCCACAGAGTGGGGTGAGATGCAGAACATCACGACCACGCGGGAGCGAGTGGAGCTGCGGGGCATGGAGAAGTTCACGAACTACAGTGTGCAGGTGCTGGCATACACCCAGGCTGGCGACGGCGTCCGCAGCAGTGTGCTCTACATCCAGACCAAGGAGGACAGTAAGCCACGCTCCCCGGGGGAGTGGGTGTGTGTGGGTGCGCTCTCCTCTTACCCCTGGCTGATGAATTGTGGCAACGCTGGTTAATCAGAAGTGAGAAGACGGAGCGTTGAGTAGGAGCCGTTAGCAACGAAAAAGAAAGGCAGCTGTGCAGCCCACAGAGCGGGTAGTCAGGGCTGGGCAGGGCTTCTCCTTCCTTTTCATTTCCTCCCTGCTCGGTTTGCCAAACTTGCAGGCAGGTCCTGTGCCCTGCAGACTGCCGTGCGCCCGGAGCCGCACCTGGCTGGGAGAGAAGGGAGAGGAGGAAGACACCCGGTGCTGCCCTGCTGTGTGCACATGGTCCTCAGCCACTGCTGCATGGTAGCGGTGCCCGAGCTAGCCAGCCCCCCACGCAGCTTCAGCCCGCTCGGGTCTTGCTGCCGTCACTTAGGGTTGCGGCGTGCTGTAGCTGGTTGATGCCGGGAGACGGGAGCACTCGTTCATGCCATGGCACGTTGTGTTGTGTTGCTGCACTGGCGAGGGAAGGGCTGGAGTGGCTTCAGGGGCACGGAGGAAACCCCCTGTGTACAGCCACGGGCAGGGCATTTCCCTCTCTCTTTTTTTCTTTTCCTTAAGTGTGGATATTTAAATATTTAGACCCCTGCCTGCCCTACTTTAATGCCATTAACTCGGCAGCGGAGCATTTTCTGGGCCCGTGGGCCAGCGTTGCTGCTCGTCCATCCTGGGAAGCGCCAGATGCTGGGGAGGCGCAGCTGGGCAGGGTAAGGCTGAGCCGCTCTGGCGGATTAAGGAGACTAAGGAGATGGCCATTAAAAGCCAATCACGGTTTCTAAACAAGTGCCTGGGCTGCAGTTAACCCTCCTGCCTCCGTCTCGGCACGGAGCCACCTGTGGAGAGGTGTCCCACAGGCGGCGGGGGCAACCGCTCGCCTGCAGACCTGTCCCCACTTGCGCCTGCCCAATGCTGGTGTGGAAATGCCCTTGCAGCTCCTCCGCAGCGCCAGGTTGAGATGCCAACCCTGCAGCAGGGTGCTGCCACCTCGCCAGGCTGGGCAGAGACCTCGGACACCTCCTGGCGCCGGCTCTGCCACACTCTCCCTCCTTCAGTTCCAGGTCCCCCGGCCGGCATCAAAGCCGTCCCGTCTTCTGCCAGCAGTGTGGTGGTGTCCTGGCTGCCGCCAGCCAAACCCAATGGCATCATTCGGAAGTACACCATCTTCTGCTCCAGCCCCGGTTCAGGGCAGCCGGTATGGGACGGGGACGGGGACGGGGACAGGGGCGAGGCTGGGGAATCACCAGGGTGTGCCGGAGGAATGCTGAGCTGGCTGAGCAGGAACGGGAGGGAGGGCTGATGCCAGGTGGCAGTGGCAGCAGCAGCAGCAAAGGTCCCTCAGGCCAGGTCCGTGCACCGCAGAGTTGCAAGGGCACCTGTGGACCCTCTGCATCAGGGCATAGTCCTGTTGTCTGTTCCCTTCCTCCGGCATCTACCCTGCTCAGCACTCGCTCCAGAACAGGAAATATGCCAGCGGCTGACCGAAAATAAAATAGAAATCAAACCTGGCCCCATCCATCCTTCATGAAGGAGAGGTTGATGGGAGGTCTGCAGACTAGTGCTTATCAAAAGCTCCTTCTCAAACTCATTTTGCTATCTGAGCCTCTGGTTTCCAGGGCAACATAATCTTTTCATCAAAGCAACTGGTAAAACCGCTGGGATCCGATATTGTTTTCTTGGCATCTTGTCAAAACTGTCATTTGGGTAAAAAAAATTATGTATACTATACAATATTCATATAGGTGTCTGCTTGTGGGGTACATTTCCATCTGCAGGCCCCACAAGGGCGCGCGTTCGAAGCCGGTGAACATGCAGATACCTGCGCGCAGTCCTGCGTTTGCATGCATGAATACCGCATCCGTCCCATGCAATAGGGGTTGTTGAGCTCCCATCCCCTCTCCGGCGCTGGCACAGCAGGGCAGCCGGGTGCCGTGCAGGCCAGCCCTTTCCCACGCGGTGTGCTTGGGCCAGGGCGGCTTTGGCCCTGATGGAAACCGGCCCTCACGCTCAGCCTTGCTGCGAGGCTGCGAGCCAGACCTCTCCAGAGGAGCGCCGGCGGGGTCGGGAACAGTCACTGCGGGCAATGCAGGAGGTGAGCCCGCGCGGGGTTTCAGGGACTCCCTGGACCGCAGAGGGTTTTTGGCAGCCTGGCCGGGGCTTGCGTCTGCGCCCAGGCCCCTCTGCAGCTCGGCGGGCGGCCGGGGAAGCGTCCTTTCCCAGGAACAAATCGTGCCCTCGAAGCCATCTGTTCCTCGAGCTCTGACCCGGTCTCCCTGGAGAAATTACGACACCAGCCGGTTTATGCTGGCATTGAGAAACTCCAAGAGGAGCCGAATGGCTGCTCGGGAGCAAACCCACGGCACCTCGAGGAGGTGGCTGCCGGGCTGGCCATGGGCCCTCAGAGAGCGAAGGGAGCTCCCCAGGGATCGCTCCTGTGCGGAGGATGCGGACCTGTGGACCTCCTTTGCCAGCTGGCTGGGGAGGATGGGAGCAAGGGCACAAGCCTGCTGGCAGTGGGATGGTAGCGATATGCCCTGGGGTGGGGGTGCTGAGGGTGGTGGGGGGATGCCCAGGGGCAGGCAGCTGGCCCAGAGGCAGCTCTTCCTTGCTGACAGCTCAGGCGCTGCTCTGGCCTCTGGGCCCCCACTGCTGGGGCACCCGAGCTGAGGGTGATGGGTCGAGGGTCTCACGGAGGCTGTACCATCTCCCGTCTCCCTCTCTGCAGGCCCCCAGCGAGTACGAGACCAGCCCCGACCAGCTCTTCTACCGCATTGCCCACCTGAACCGTGGGCAGCAGTACATGCTGTGGGTGGCTGCCGTCACCTCCGCTGGCCGCGGCAACATCAGCGAGAAAGTCACCATCGAGCCTGCTGGGAAAGGTACGGCGGGAGCTGCTGGCTCGCGCCAGGGATGTGCGCCCTGGCTCTGCTGTCCCCTGTCCCTAGGGTTGCTTTGGCTTCTCCCTATCCGCTTGCAGCAAGGGACAGCTGGGGTGACTCATGCCCGGGGCAGAGGAGAGACAGCATAGGTGGTCTCAGCTCTCATTACCCATCGGGGGGGGGTCCACACACGGGGCCCACCCGCCAGGCTGACCTCCTCCTTGTCCCCAAGCCCCTGCCAAGATCATCTCCTTCGGAGGCACCGTCACCACCCCATGGATGAAGGACGTGAGGCTGCCATGCAACTCCGTTGGGGAGCCGGTCCCCGCCATCAAGTGGACCAAGGACAGGTACCGAGGGGGGCTGCCAGCTGTGCTGCAGCTGAGGCTAGGCGGGGGCCAGTGCCAGCTGCATCGCCCTTGCTGTGTCGCGCATGGCTCACGCGCCCTCTCCTTTCTCCTCTCCTCACAGTGAGGACTCTGCCATCCCCGTGACGGTGGATGGCCATCGCCTGATCCAGGCCAACGGCACGTTGGTGCTGCGCTCGGTGAAAGCGGAGGACTCCGGCTACTACACCTGCACCGCCACCAACACCTGGGGCTTTGACACCATCATCATCAACCTGCTGGTGCAAGGTGAGGGGTGCTGGCAGAGGGTCAGCCTGCAGTCCCACGTCTGCATCTGGGAGCAAGTGCCACGCATGGACATGCTCCGTCTTGGCAGGTGGCATAGCAAGCCTGTGCTCTCGCTCGTCTGCTGCTCTCAGCGGGGTGAGGCACCACAGGGGCTTTCCTGTGTGAGGGGCTCTCGCTGGCCCCGGGCTGAGCGCGAGGTCTTGCTGGCGTTTCCCCTTTTGGGGGGGCATGGGTCGGGGCACTTTCAGCCAGTGCATGTGAGGTGCTCATGGGCTTTTCCCTCCTCCCCAGTGCCCCCCGACCAGCCCCGCCTGACAGTCTCCAAGACTTCGGCATCGTCCATCACACTGGCCTGGATTCCTGGGGACAACGGGGGCAGCTCCATCCGAGGTACGACTGCTGCAAGCAACGGAGCTGGCACCAGCACCACAGCCCCCATCCCTGAGCCATGGGTGCCTCTGGCCCCGGTGCTGGGGGATGGGGCTCGTGGCACGTGTTTTTGGGCACGCCCCTGCACGCTGTGCACATGCTTTTGTCTCTGTGCCTCAGTTTCCCCCTCTCTAAAACGCCTCAGAAATGCTCCAGAGTAAGGTTGATGCTTCTGAGCTTGTGGGACGGCTGCCTGTCCTAATAAGGGGGGTTGTAAGGTGTTTTGGACAAGACGCAGCGGTTAAGTAGCTAATGAAGGGCATGTCGTTAATTGCTCAGGTGCTGGTGGCCCGGGGCCTGCCCCAGTGGCTACTCCACACCTCCCGGCATTGGTGCGACTCTGAACCCGACTGGGCAGGATTTGTCCCCCGTCCCTGGCAGGCTGGGGGCTTCAGCAGGGCTCCAGGAGCATCCCTGCTTTCCAGAGCCTCCTTTCTGCTCTGATTCATCTCATGAATCATACGTTGAAACAGCTGCACACGGAGGGGGGAGCAGGGAGCGAGGAAGGAGACCTCGCTTACAATTAATTAAAAGTATGAAAGTAATTACAAGCAAATCTCCCCAGCCAGCAGCCTTTCACTCCAGCGGACTCTGTTGATAAATTTGGTTATAATTGGATTAGAAATATTAAAAACATGCTGCATGTACAAAATAAATAAATAACCGGTGCCAGGCACCAGGGTGCCAGGCACCGTAAGCGGTGTGGGGGTGCCGGGGCTGGCTTCGATACGGCCGGGAAAGTGTGTGCCCACAGGCAGGCCCGTGCCGCCCCGAGAGGGTCGCAGTACTCCTGTCCTCCGGCTGTAGGGAAGCCTTGGTGCTGGGCAGGTGTGAGAAGCGTCTCTTCCCTTGGCACTGCTCTGCCCGAGCCAGAGCTGGGCATTCGCAGAGCTGACGCAAGGCAGACGCGCGCCTTTGCATAGGTCCTTTGGCATCGCCATGCTGGTACCCAGACGGCCTCGGCACCTGGAGCGGTCCTGTAGGCTCTGCATTGTGTGGCTGGTGACGCACGCGCAAAGGCAGAAAGCCTACTCTTCTCTGTGATTTTTATTTGAGAGCTGGCAAAATAACCTGCAAAAATAGGCAAATCTATCAATGCACTGCAAAAGCTGGGGATTTTGTATAGCTAAGAAGGTTGCCTGAGGGGCACCGATGTATGTGGCGGTGTATCCCTCTCCCGAAGCTCCGTGTGTGTGCATGTGTCTCTCCCTGGGAAACCCTGGCGAGCCGTCTTCAGGCGTCTTGTTGACGACAGTGTAACAGGTTTGTTCATCTAGGACACAGTGTGCTTCCTAATACTCTTAATCATGGGAGAGGAGGCGGCATGCAACGGCAGAAGCAACTTCCTAGCAGCTTCCCAAGGGAGCTAGTTAACTCTGGCTTTCCCTTTATTGCCTCACACCAATCAATCACGTTTCGCACTCCCCACACTCCCGTGCGAAACTGAATGATGCGGGCCGTGCCAGCGGCGCTGGAGGCAGGCGGTGCGCGGACAGGGGAGCAGATGGGGGGAGCGGCCGGGGAGCTCTGGCAGAGCACTCGGGAGGTGGCTAGCTGCTGGGGGTGCCCCCATGCCTCTCGCCTGTGGCTCCTGCCTGGGTCTGCACGGCAGGCAGTGCTGGCAGACGAGTCGGCCTCCATTCAGGCCACACAGAGGGTCCAGAAGGGCAGCAGCTTGTCCCTGCTAACAGTTTTGAGGTAACCATAACCCATGTCGGTAGCATAGGAGTAGAGGGCTGTGTTTCCGTCACCGTTGGGCAGGAATCGGTGTGTAATGGCTGCCCTGGCACTGCAGAAGACGTGGCCACAGGATGTCCCCGAGGCGGGCGCAGTGTACCCCATTGGCTCTGCGTGCCAGTGGTAGCCCCTTCTCTCACCCTGCCTGGGCACCGCTCGCCTGCCCCAGCAGCCCGTGTGCCTGGAGGCGACTGCCCCATCCTTGCACCCACAGGCTTCGTGCTCCAGTACTCAGTGGACAACAGTGAGGAGTGGAAGGATGTGTTCATCAGCTCCTCTGAGCGCTCCTTCAAGCTGGAGAGCCTCAAGTGCGGCACCTGGTACAAGGTGAAGCTGGCAGCCAAGAACAGCGTGGGGGCTGGCCGCATCAGCGAGATCATCGAGGCCAAGACCCACGGCAGAGGTGAGCCTGCCCCGCAGTGTCCTGGCCCTGCTGCGGTCCCCTCTCCGCAGCAGCCCTCTTGACAGCTGCTTTCCCGCAGAGCCCTCCTTCAGCAAGGACCAGCACCTCTTCACCCACATCAACTCCACGCATGCCAGGCTGAACCTGCAGGGCTGGAGCAGCGGGGGCTGCCCCATCACCGCCATCGTCCTGGAGTACCGGCCCAAGGGCAACTGGGTCTGGCAGAGCCTCCGCACCAACAGCTCCAGTGAAGTCTTCCTGACGGAGCTGCGCGAGGCCACATGGTACGAACTCCGCATGAAGGCCTGCAACAGCGCCGGCTGCGGCAACGAGACCACGCAGTTCGCCACACTGGACTATGACGGCAGTGAGTGGAGGGACGGGGCAGGGGCCGTGCCGCTGAGGTGGGGGGGCTCTCGGGAGCGCTGACCACCCGCGCTCTGCCCTAGGCACCATCCCCCCTATTAAGTCTGCCCAAGGCGAGGGTGATGACGTGAAGAAGCTCTTCACCATCGCCTGCCCCGTGATCCTGGCCACGCTGGGAGTGGCCCTTCTCTTCATCATCCGCAAGAAGAGGAAGGAGAAGCGGCTCAAGAGGCTTCGAGGTGAGATAAGGCTCCGAGGCACAATGCCTGGGACCAGACTGCAGAGCTGTGCTTTCCTGGACCAGTTTGTTATGCCCTAAACAGCTCTCAAAAAAAAAAAAAAATGCCTTCTTGTTTTTTGTGTCTCCTGCACAGATGCTAAGAGTTTGGCTGAAATGCTGATCAGGTGGGTCTCTGAGCTGGAGGTGGGTGGGGAAGCCAGGGAGTGCTGGGTGGTGGGGGTGGTCCTGGATCCTTTTAAGCCCAGGTTCAGCCCTCACTCTGTTTCAGACTTTCTGGGGTTTAGACCTGTGAAGGTCGTGGCAGCCTCCCTGTAGCCCGGCAGCCTCTCTGTAGCCCAGCAGCCTGGTGCTCCTGGCTGTTCCTGCCTGCCAGAGGGTCCCAGCACCCATGCCAGAGCTGAGCCCCAGGCAGGCAGGCTGGCTGGCAGCAAGCCCCAGCCCCTGCTAGGCTTGAGCCGCCGGGGCTCTCTCTGGTAATTGCTGGCTCTGCGTCCCTTCTTACCTCACAGCAAGAATAACCGCAGCTTTGACACGCCGGTGAAGGGTCCCCCGCAGGGCCCCCGACTGCACATAGACATCCCTCGAGTACAGCTCCTCATCGAGGACAAGGAAGGCATCAAACAGCTGGGTAAGCACCGGGCTTTCTCTGCTATGTGGGGCCTCAGCAGCACCTGCCCAGGGAAGGGACATGGGCCAGTGTCCCATCTGGCCCCGAGAAGCCTGCGGTGTCCCCAGGCTGTCCCCTTCCTACCCTACAGCGGAGCAGGGCACAGAGGCGTGCTTGCAGCTCCCCTTGCACTGCTGCTGGCACAGCCGGCAGCACCTGCAGCGATCTCCCCAGCTGGGCTCTGCCTTGGTGGGGGTTACTGTCTCACTGCTGCCCGGGCTGGAGAACAGCCAGGCAAATCTCCCATCCCCATGTGCCCCAGTGTGCTGACGGCCTACAGCAAGCTCCTGGCTAGAGAAAGAGGTCTGAGCTCCGGCTTCTTCCCACAGGGGACGACAAAGCCACGATCCCGGTGACCGACACGGAGTTCAGTCAGGCGGTGAACCCCCAGAGCTTTTGCACAGGCGTCTCACTGCATCACCCCGCTCTGATCCAGAACACAGGGCCCCTCATTGACATGTCGGACATCCGCCCCGGCACCAGTAAGTGGCTGTAGTCATGTGGGGCGGGGCTGGGCTGGGTTTGCTGGCAACAGTGTGGGGTGCTTGCAGACACGGGCACCAGGCAGGCGTGGGTGAGCTGGGCACTCCCTGCAGGGGCACTGCAGCCGTCCCTGCACATCCCCTTCCAGAGGGGTGCTCCTGCTGCCCCACAGCAGGGTGCTGGGGTGCAGGCCCGGTCCCCCAGCACTGGCTGTGCCTAAAAGCAGCTGTAGGTAAGACAGAAGAAGGAGCTGGGAGTGCCCTGGCTGTCTCTGGGAGTGACCTACTGTGACTCACTCTGTCACCTTTGTGCCCCAGACCCCGTGTCAAGAAAGAGCGTGAAGTCTGCGCACAGCACCCGCAACCGGTACTCCAGCCAGTGGACCCTCACCAAGTGCCAGGCGTCCACCCCAGCACGGACCCTCACCTCGGACTGGAGGACAGTGGGCTCCCAGCACGGCATCACAGTCACCGAGAGCGACAGCTACAGTGCCAGCCTGTCTCAGGACACAGGTTTGCCAGCGCTGTCCGGGAGGCAGGGCCAAAGGCAGCCCCTGGGGCTGTTGCTAGCAGGGATCTGCTGGTTTGGGGGACATGGGTGGTGATCCCAAACCACAAGTTCGGGGTGACTGCGGAAATAGGATTTACTGTCAGTTGATGGGAGCGTGGAACCAGGACTTCCACGGCAAGAGCCAAAAAGCAGCAGTGTTGAAATGTGTGCTCCAATTCCTAGTAAAGATTATGAATAGCATCCTAAATTGGACAGAGGCAGGTAATAGGCCCTTGGCTCTTTTGCTGGGTCTTGCCCTCTTGGTGAGTTGCTGGCAGTGGTGTCCCCTGCCCTGTGCAGTGTTGTTGAGCTCTGGGTTAACCGATGTGGCTGCCCTGGTGCGGGGTGGGGACTGTGTGCATGCGCAGGGCTCTGCCCTGCCTTGCAGGCATGCTGTCATCTCCTGGTCCCCTCCAGAAGCTCCGTGGTGGCTCCTGAGGAGCTGCTGCTGCTGGGTCATGCCCAACTCTGGGGACAGGTGGCTGGCTGTTTCTCAGTGGGGAGAGCCTGGGCATTCCCAGATGACAGTGATGTGCAAAACAGCATTGCCAGGCCAGGGGAACTTCCCAGGTATGTGACATGTCCTCTCCTCCACAGACAAGGGGCGGAACAGCATGGTGTCAACAGAGAGCGCCTCATCTACCTATGAGGAGCTGGCACGCGCCTATGAGCATGCGAAACTGGAGGAGCAGCTGCAGCATGCCAAGTTTGAGATCACAGAGTGCTTCATCTCTGACAGCTCCTCAGACCAGATGACCACTGGCACCACTGACAATGCTGACAGCATGACCTCCATGAGCACACCCTCAGAGCCTGGCATCTGTCGCTTCACAGCCTCCCCGCCCAAACCCCAGGACAGCGAGCGGGGCAAGAGCGTGGCTGTACCCATCCCTCATCGTGCCAGCAAGAGTATGTATACATGGGCTTTGTCCTTAGTTGTACAGGTCCTGTTTAATGTGTTGTGTAATGCAGAAAAAAACACAAAAATAAAGGTACTGAAAGAGGCAGGTCGTGTGAAGAGTAGGAGAGGAAGCGGGAAAAGCATCTCTTCCACCCTCCACAGTACTGATCTTTCAGTATCATCTGTTTTGTTTCTGTGTGTTCACTTTCCTAGGTTTTGTAAGGCTTTCTATTGGAATTGCTAGGTGATTTCAGTAGATTCTGCAGTGATCTTTTCTAGATCCCAACACAACCTGGAAAAGATCCCCACAGGACCTACTCAAAAATCTAACAATTCTAATTTTCTCTCCTCTCCTCTGCTCAGTGCTTTACTCCTCTTCTTACGTTATTGCTGAAGGCCATGACTTCCAGGGTTGTACTCGAGTGCCTCAGCAGTGTCAGTAAGAGACAGTCCAACCCTTCAGGACTCATCTTTCACCAGCAGCTGCCACGCAGTAGAGTACAACCACTCGAAAAATGTCTTTCTGCCACAAAGACAGTACAGTACAACCATTCTAGCACCAAAGATATTACAATACCATTCCTGAGCTGTCTTTCAGCAGCAGATACAATACAATCTTACAATAGAATACAACACAACCTTTTGAGCTGTTTCTTCCAGTTAACAGATATAACATGTTTGAGCTGGCTGTTTGTTACAGTACACAGTATTAGCTATAATACATAATATATTGCATTATGAAAAAATACAAATATATCTAAGAAATATAATATTTCAAGAAAATACATATAGTGGATAGGGATGTAGTACACAGAAAATCTATTTTTAAAACAGCTGTGGTAATTGGGAATTAATTTATATACACTGAGTATATTATGTAATATACAGTATCAGATAATCTTTTTCTGTAAAAAAAACAATATACTTTTATGATAGGTTTTAAATTGTATAGTGTACATTCAAAGACAATATAATACATTATTATAGTATTATAAACAGGTAGTTTACAGGACATATTACAAAACATACACCATTAAAAGCAATAGTGTCATATTGGTTTGTGTTACAAAACAAACACCTATATCACACAATATAATAATGCAGTCTTATACATATAAATCCTTAAAGTAAGGTTTTACAGTTATATATACTGCTATATATTGTTTATTGAAACAGAAATGCTGTTTGCATAGTATAATAGTTGATAGAACATACTATATAACACTGACATGTACTGTATACTACAATTGATGTGACGAACACAGTAGAAATGTTTGCGCAACACACAGACCAGCATGCAATATATACCCCTGTGGATACTACTGCCTTGTATCACACACTCATAAGTAACGTTACACACTACATTACATTACCTATACATACTATATTGTATTATACCTGAAAACATAACAGAGAAAAAGAAAGTTGGAATGTTTTAAAAGTATAACATTGCTTTATTACAGTGTACATTTAGTATTACACATTATATAATACTTTATGGGACGTTACATAAAGCATTGAACACTATAGTTTGATGTGCTAGATGCATTGCATTGCCTAGAGCGTGACAAGGTATAGGATGATTATATTACGTGTTTTATATCATAGTCCACTAACATATACAGATGGTGGGGGCCAGGAGGGGTCCCCTAGGGTGGGCAGGGCCCCTGCAGAGCCTCACCCACCACGGCTTCCCCTTGCAGGCGACTACTGCAACCTCCCACTCTACGTCAAGTCAGAGGCCTTCTTCCGCAAGCCCGACGCCCATGAGCCCTGCCCGGTGGTGCCACCGCGGGAAGCCTCCATCCGAAACCTCGCCCGGGCCTACCATGCACAAGCCCGGCACATGACGCTGGAGCCTGGCAGCAAGCCCCTGGGCCTGCCTCCCCCGGCCTCTACTGCAACCACCTTACCTCAAAGAACTCTCCCCATGCCCGGCGCGACGAGCACCACTGCTGCGCCCGCTGCCAGCGCCGCCCCAGCACCCCCCGCCACCACCGAGCCCCCCGCCACTGCCGCTGCTGCCGCTGCTGCCGCTGAGGCACGGGTGCCCACGCACTCCAAAGTGGGAGGCTCCAGGGACTCACTCCTAGAAATGAGCACATCAGGTGTAGGCAGGTCTCAAAAACAGGGCACCGGAGCCTACTCCAAGTCCTACACGCTGGTGTAGGGCACCAACCGGAGACCACCCACAACGGACACTGCTCAGTTCCCTGCACCATTTATATTTAATTAACAAACTTGTACATAATGAACTCTTTTGTATAAATGAAGCTATTTTCTTCTTCTCCGAACAGAAAAAGAAACCAGGGCACAAAGAATTTGATGTTACAGATTTAAAAAATATAATATATATGTAAACATATATATATATTTCACATCATTTTGAAAGGGGCACAAGGAAAGACTCAGCGACTTCCCCCCCCCCCCCCCCGATCTTGTTGGTGGTTTTAAAAAGGAACGTCTCGAAGACATTGCATGCTATTTTACTGTTCTGAAAACAACAGGAGTTGCTTCAATTTGCAAATGCTTATGTGTTAATACCTTTTTCTATGAAAAAAAACCCAGCGCTGTGTGCAATAAAGGTTATGTTTATATGTGGGTGTCTGTGAAGTGAGCAGGCAGTAGGCAGTGCCAGGGCTGTGGCAGGACCCCCCAGGCAGACAGAGAGGGGCAGCCCAAGTGCATCCAGGCAGCCAGTGCCGCAAGAGCCCAGGGGCACACAGCACCAAGCACTGCCCACTTCCCCACCAACCTGTGCCGCCCTGCAGAGCCCCAGGGCAGCAGGAGGGGAAGGGATGGGAGCAGGGTGCAGGGAACAGTACTGTCAAGCCAGACATCCCAGCAACTGCCAGGCCGTGCCACAGCACCCACAACCCCGGGTGAGCAGCACCTACTTACCTGTAAGCACAGGCCAGCCCTGCTGAACCACTGGTTAGCTCTAGCCCAGGATGAAGCACAGTGCAAGACAGTGAAGCCCAATCCAGTTCAGCTGGAGGGATGAACCGCTGCACAGACCCTTGCAAGCCACAGCACGGCTCCGGTACAGCACATCATTGCTCCGGCAGTGCAGGGTAAGCGCAGCGCAGCTCTGGTATTGTGCGTGAATGCGGTGAAGCACAGCGACTGGCTCATGGCAGGGCTCTTGTTCTCTGCCACATAGCAGCACTGCACAGTATCACATGGGAGCAGGTGAAACACAGCACACTTGTCCTCAGTCACAGCTGAGCACAACAAATCACGGTGGAGCAGTGAAGCACAGCACATCATGGCAAAGCGCAGCTGAGCATGAAGCCCAGGGAATCCAGCACAGTGCCGTGAATCATGGCATCGCTGCCTCCTGTCATGGTGAATCATGGGACAGGACAGCAAGACACTGCACAGCTCCCCCAGGACGCAGGGCATTGTGGCACACTGAACTGCAGCGCAGCTCTGCCAGGTCACAGCACAGTGCAGTAAAGCCCAGTGAAGCACAGCACCATGCCCCACCTTGATGTGGTCTTATTTTCCTCTTGGCTTTTACCACCAGCCATGGCAATTAACCACCACGGACATGCAGATTACACCTTCCCCTTTCATACACGCACATCTGACAGTGAAAGCAAGAGCAGCTAGAGCTGAGGCAGGCAGCCTGGGGCCAGCAGCCTTCCTTACCTGTTTGGCTATCCCAGGAAGACAGAACCAGCTAAGGCTGTTACTAACAGTTGTTTTAGTTACCCAAAGTAGAACTTTGCCCTCCAGAGGAGGTTCTGGTCTTATTTGAAGTCCAAGTAACTAACTGCATTTTTTACTTCCTTATTTCCTCCAATTTATAAGCTAGTGTTTTCATCACTTCTCCATCCATGCTTGTTCCCCACGGGCTCCATCTCTTCTTTCCTTACAATGAAGGGATCAGCTTCCTGTTGTAACTTAAACTAGCAGTTGTAACTTCTACACAGAGGTTTTTAGCAGTCTCATTTTTTTCCTCTTGACAGAAATGCTGTTTTTAATGCATTGGTTATAATCAAGTGCTACGGAGTTAACTTTAAAAAAAAAAATCTAGGAGAGGTATTACAGGAACCCCAACAATGATGCAAATAAAGTGATTGGTGTTACTGGTGACATTACCCACAATTCCCATTTCCAGCATGCGGTTGCATTACCTGCTTGTGTTGTCACCCTGGTCAGCAGATCCTCCTTTGCCACCTGGTTCTCACTAATGTAACTCCTCCAATCCAGTAGAACTCAAAGTGTCTTGGCAACAGCCTGGCAGCTGTTCACTCTTGGGGCTCAATAAATGAGCCATTATGACAATTTTTATCAGTTTTGATGATTATTCAGGTAACACTCAGAGCTGACCTCTGCTGAGGGGCATCCCACACACAGAGGAATATGCTTCCCAAATAGGCTGGTGGGAAGTCAAAGATCACGCTTAATACCACAAATGCCTGGGTTGATATTCCCCACTCATGTTTCTGCACTGAAATCCCCATTGACACCTTACTTCCCAGTAAAACTTTCCTTAGGGACAGATAGAGTTTGCTTCTGGTGAACCAGGACATTGCATTTCCTCTGCCTGAACTGCTGCTTGAGTGGCTCTGCTGCTGCCAGCAGGTTCCCACACGCTCAGCAAGAGGATCTGGGTTACTGCCCTGGATCTGGAGCCTCTGGTTTTGGTGCACTGAGGATTCATGTCAAGAGCAATCAGCCAGCCTACAAATCCCTGCGTGGAATAGGGTTAGGTTTCTGCAGTACTTGCTTTGGGGTTTTGTTTGCTTTGGGGTTTTTTTTGGTTTTTTTTTTTTCTTTCTTTGTTTTTTTAAATGAATCCCAAGGTCTGTTCTGAATAGCCTTTACTTCTATGCATGAGTTTGCTTATTCATTCAATTTTAACAGGTATTTGGAGACAAAACCATGGTGGGTTTCTAATTTCACATGCAAGGAGTGTATGGATTTTGTATGGCATTTGAACATGGAACATGAGCAAGGCAATCAAATGCTGAAGATCACGCTATGTGGCTCTTTGAACCAGAAAGAGCTTGCTCGGCTTGCTTTAAAGCAAGTCATCAAGGGGAAATACCAAGGGGCCAGAGAGGCTGGGGGGACATGCAGCAACCAGTCACCAGCAACTCAGCCTTTCGCATCATCCTTGGAGTCCCGGGAACCTCCTGGCCACACAGCCCCTCACACCCTCCCGGGCAGGCTGCTGCCATGTACTGATGGGCTGAGGACCCTCTCACCACTCCAGGGCACCCATGGGTCCACACAGGAGCGGCTGCACGTCACAGCCCACATCAGCTTGTCCAGAGATCTGTCTCTCACTGGTTAGCATTTCCCTTCAGCCAAGTGAAACCAGCCCTGCCCCTTCTGTCTCTCCCCAAGATCAGTGGAAAGTGTTGACAAGAAAAACAGCATTTCTCAAGCATTTTTCTAAGGATTTCAAAACCAGTTCAGTGCACATTTCATTTCCAAACCTTTACATAGTAGAGATTTTTAAGAGAGCAAAGCGCCCATGCCCATCTCAAAGCAGTGTCACAGCTAGGCAACTATGCAGCACCTGAGACACCAATCCCAGACTTTAAATAGAAGAGGTAAGAAAAGGCCAGTATGTTCTCAGCTGTAAAAGTAAGTGGATTAACAAAATAAAAAGAACAGATTAACACAGATTAATACGTCTTTATTGTAATTGGCTAGTACAGATTTCCTTCTACATCTTAGCAAGCATTCTCCACCTTCCCTTCCCCAGCAGTTCCAAACACTGGCCTTGCAGAGTTTAACAAAGTCCAAGTTTCCAGCACTCAGCTGTGAGACCCTGGCATCCCCCCACTCCCAGCGAGCCCACTGCCCTTCACCTGAGCACCAGGCTCAGAAATCCAAAGAGCCAGTTTGGTTTTAGGTCTGCTTTACCAGCTGCCTTGCACAGCACTCCAGACAAAGCCCCAGACACCACACTACATGCACCACACACCTCCTGGCATCAGCTAGCTCAGGCTGCCCACGGCAGAGCCTGGCAGCTCACACCACCGCAGAGCAACAGACCAAACCGTTACCAGCCCTGCTCTCCCAGTGCACCTCCAGAGAAGAGCCAAGAGCAGCGCTGGATGCCAACCACAACCTGCAGGCAGTCACTGAGCACAAGCAGAAGCTGGACACCAAACAGCAGCGCTCACAAGCTGAAGGTAAGTAGGGGCAGCTGGGGATGGAGCCCTTGTAAGAAGGGCTGAGGACATTTGCAGCTGGAGAGGACAGAAGGGGCTCTAGGGGCACAGCTCTGCACCGAAAATCCAGCGTCAGACCCAGCAAGACGGCCATGGAGAGCACACTCAAGCAGCCAGAGCAGCACCATTCACAGCCAGCAGCTCCTCCACGCCCTGCTCCTTCCCACAGAGCACCTCCTCACCAATTTCACATCCACCCTGCTCACTGCAAACCTCCTCCTGTTTCTGCTGGCCCAGAGCTTGGCGCTTTTGTATTCCCTCTCTGTCAACAACTCTGCACCCTCCAAAAGTCAGCAGTCGAAAACAGGTGTTAAAATCCAAGACAATCTTGGGGTCCTGTCCCTGCCAGACCAGGAGCAGGTCTCTGTTCAGCTTTGCTGGGCCAAAAGACCAGGACAGGGTGGCTGGGGGACAGCGGGCACTCACCCAAATGCCAGAGTTAGCAGAGGGCTGTCTCAGGAAGGAGCCTGACCCGGCAGAGAGCAGGTTCAGCCTCCGCACATGCAGCCACAGGAGACAGAGTCCACCCCATCCCTGCTCTGAAACCAAGGCACCCCAAGCAGTTCCCCCCCCCCGCAAGAAAAGTAAGATGAGCTCACAGTCAGAACACAGCTCAGCTCCTACCACCCTGGCTGCCTGTGGCATACCTCCTCAGTGCCATCCCGCTCCGGGCCAGCTCCTGGACACTGTTGTGCTCAGCAGCTCTGCCAGCCAGCTGCCTGGAGCAGGGGACAAGGGCAGTTGTTCCACCCCAGCTCCAGAGGCAGAATGGAGGTGGAGGCACAGGGGAGGGCTATTGCTGGGCAAAGCCAGCCCCAGTCACCATCAGCTGTACAGGACCCCCCCCCGCTACCCCAACACAGGTGCTAAGACTTAAACTGGCTGTGGCCCAAGGGCCAGCCACCACACAGCTCTGGGTGCTGCCACCAAGGAAAGGCTTGTAAATGCTGTGGCACTCCCTGGGCACTGAGGTCCCAAACAGCCCCTTGCTGGTGGTAGCCTGGTCCACAAGGCAATGCTGTCTGGGGAAGGACTGACCAGGAAAGAGATCTCGCTCTGAGCAGCGACCAACACAAACAGCAGAGTATCTACAGCTGCACATACACCAGAAGCTACGTTATCAGGGAGCAGGTTCACAGTCACCACGGCCACAAAGCTCTGTGGGGTACCGAGCAGACAAAACGGAGGAACAGTGCAGAGCACAGGTGGCCAACACGTCTACTTCTTCTGCTGCTTCTGCTGCTGGTATCTCCTGAAGTGGGTCTGGATGGTGACGGCCGCCTTCTCGGAAGGATCGCTGAAGAACTTGCTCTCGCTGCTGGTGTCGGGGGTCACATTGCCTGGGACAACAACCCAGCATCACAGTGAGCACAGGTGGTGCTGGTGGCCCTGAACAGGCTCCACTGAGCAGGGCAGGGCTCTGGCATCACCCCCCCACAGGGTCAGACTGGCCTCTGCATACCCCAGGCTCCCCACAGATGGGAGGGCTTCCCTCCACTACCAGAGCCGAAAGAGGCTGGAGAGTCCACAGCGTGAGACCATGACTCCACTGGCTCACAGGGGCATCTCCAGGGCAGAGGGGGATGCAGCAGGGAACCGGAGGCAAAGAAAAGCCCAGCCTCCCTGGCAGCACTAAGACCTCTATTTACACAGCTTTGCTCCCCAAAGACCTCAGCTTCCCCATGTTTAATCACCAAGTATGATGCTCACTTACTTTCACACACACACAAATAAGATTAGAAAAAAGGCCCGGCACTGTACAGCAATAAAGCTCTCATGCTGACAAATGGGAGCCCTCCCCACCTCACACTTAATGTTGCATTAGGGAAGTATTGTGAAATTCAACAGGAACTGAATCAAAGCCGCTCAGCAGTGCTCCTTTAATCCAGTGTGTCTCTGCTAAGTACCCCCCAAGCAGCCATCAGAAATCCTGGTGCCAGATGCTGCTGTATAAACTCACCACTGTCACCTGAACCCAGTTTTAGTCACACCCTAAAAGAAATCGCAAAGTAAAAAGATACCTAAGAGTCCACACTGGAAAGCACTGCCCTACTTAACAAGATCCATTATCAGCTGTAAATCCTGCCTGCTGCAAAAAATCAAACCCCAGAGGCTGGGGAGCCACGGGGGCATGTACCACTGTACATTTACAGGAACGAGCCCCTGGCCACACGGGCTGCCGACAGCTTGGCAAGAAACACACCTGCTGAAGGAGCTCGGCCATGGCCAGGCCCATCAGTAACGCCCTGCCGCTGCACCAACACAAGTGCCACTGTCAGCCCAGGCAGCCCCGGGGACCTTCACCTACTCACAGGGCAGCAAACCCCCCCCAAAAAGAGCGATGAGGCTGGCCAGAGCTACGGTGCATTGAGGAGGAACATCCCAAGCGCAGCACCCTGCTTGCTGTGCCGCAGCAGGCAGTTGGCAGCACCCTGCCCAGCCCCACGCTGCTGGAGCATCGCTTCACCCGCCTTTATCCGATTGCCATCCGAGCTGCGCTGAGAATAGAAGTGCTCAAATCCTCTTTGCTGAGCACTTGACTTCAGCAGAGGGGGCAGAGTCTTAGAGACAAGAGCAAGGAGGAGGAAAGGGGGGCAAATTCAAGGTGGTTTTGCCAGGCCAAGGAGAAGAGGAAGGGGGGCTGTTTTGGGGGACAGTGACCCGTGCGATTCAGTGGGCCAGGTTTCATGAGAAGAGGGAGGCAGGGATGCGCACGCGCACAGACACACACACATAGACGTGCGCTGTTGTATGTTCATCTGTGCAACAAATGGGGTCTTCACTTTCTGATACTACAGCTTTTAACGAACATCTTGCCATCCTGTCCATACTTGTGTGCCCTCCCAGGGGCAGCAAGAGGGCATCCTCCACAGGGAGGAGGAGAATTGACTGAAAATACAGTACAGTCAGCAAGCCATAGGCTGGAGAGAAAGCCATCCATCTGAGAGGGCTTTCTTCCCACAAAGCTGACTTCCAAAATACCCCTTGATAATGTCAGAGACAGTTTTTTGGAGGAAGCAAGAGGCCAAGAAGGGTCCAGGTACTGCAATGCCTGCTTTTTTGTTGCATCCCACAGTCACAACCACGAGTTTCCCCTACTATTTGGCAGGGCTGTCTCCCTGTGTGCTCCATACTCACCTTTCTCTCCAGAAATTGAGTAGATGCTGTTGTGCTGAGAGCTCCTGCCTTTCTAGAAAGGTAAAGAACAAAGATACAACAGAGTTAATTATATCACGGGCAGAGGTGGCAAGAACAGCCCCTTTTGGGCCAGCTGGGAAGCTCTGAAAGGAACAGGGCTAGCCTCCCCAAGCTTTCCACTATCCATTCCCTTTGGGAAACTTGAAAATACTGCTGTTCCCTTAAAGAGCACTGCAGAGCACTGACTAATTAGTTTGCATTTGTGAAAAGTCCTCCAAGGAGGAACAGAAAAGAGCTTTGTATCAAAAATCAGATTTGCGAGATGTGCCAGTAACACCTTCGGAGGTACATTGGCACAGACTAGCATCACTAGATCTGCATTTCAAAATCAGCGTGGAACCAGAATTGCTGGGTTCATTTCCTCGACTCCAGCCCCTACCACAAAACTGCAGCGCCTGAGATGTCAGGTCTGCTAGGGGATATTTTCATTCCTAAAAATCAGCTTGAACTGGTCTACAAATACCTCTCCTACGTTTTTCAGCTTGCCCTGCTTCCTGGCATTACCCTATTTTCTGTCTTGCAAGGGAAGGAGGAAAATCTCTACCCCTTGCCTAAGCCTTCTGTTTGGTCAGCCGATGCGGGCTGCTCCTTCTGCACCAGGCACTGCTGTCGTCCCCCACCCAGCTGCCTCAGCCGACCGCAGGCAGAGAAGCCAGCCCTCACCTCGCTGTCCCGGCTGGTGCGGCGGCTCTGTGTCACGCACTGGATCTGCCAGGGCAGGGGCTGGTACACAAGGTATGGCAGGGGCTCTTCGTGAAACAGGCTGGTCCCGAGCTGGACACAGAAAGGATTTGCAGCAGGTGAGGGGACAGGAGAGAAGCTGAAGAGCAACAGAAAGAGCTGCTCCTCCATACACAGTGACCACAACCCACGGTGACCTTGCCAGCTGCGGTGATGCTCAGCGCGTCTTCCCGGCACCACACCGATGAGCGACTCTCAGCACAAGGTAGTGGGGCTGCAGAGCTCAAGAGGTGATGCTGAGGCCACGTGGCTCTACATGAAGCATGGGTGGCCCAGACATCCTGCCCAGGGTGGCCTGGTTTCGGGGGGCACAGGCGGCCATTCTCAGCAGGGCAAGCAGAGACCTCTGCCTCCTCTCCTTGCCCCAAGGTGTTTTTGGGGACAGGAGCTGGTCTAGAGACTGCAGGAGGCAGGGCTCAGAGCTCTGCTGCAGGCTTGCACCCTGACACCGGGACAGTCACTATCGCCTGCATCACACACCACGCAGCAGGGCTGGAGCACACCGCTGCGTACTGCTGTGGGACCCTGAGGAAGGAGCTACAGAAGCCAGAGGCGCAGTCAGCGGGACCAGGAACGACTGCCTGTCCTCAAAGAGTCAGCCAGGCTGGTGACGCAGCCCCTGGCCAGCCTAGCAGATGTTCCCACTTTCCTTCCTCTCCCCAAGAGAAAGCAGTCCTAGACAGGGGAGGGTTGTTCTTCCTCCCCAACCCAAAGTGCTCCGAGACTCAATGTGCACATTCGCAGCTCTTGCTCGCCAGAGCGGGAAGCCCAAGCCCCTGCACTTGCTTCCTGCATGCATGGACACAACAGGCAACCGTGCTCTGCAAATCTGCCGATACACCTGCTAATGCTACGATGACAAAAACTCAAACGCGCTCCCAAGCCAACACCCTGGGCAACTTGCTGAGGACACACAGACCCGCTGGGCTGCACACCACTGCAGGGGCTCACAGCACAGCCACAGCTATGCTGGAGTGGGAGCTGGAGCATCGCCAGCCCACATTCCCCATTGCTCGCTACCTTCCCTAGTAAGATAACCCACACGTTTCTAGAAATAAAATGGAAAGCAATAAGTCCTACCTGCTGTCAGGCCAGCCCAGACTTACCTGCCCAAATGCTCTCACCACAAAGAACAGCGCTGTCATCAGGGTCGCCAGCATGGCTGAGGTGGCCGAGGGGCTCCCTCCGTCCTGGGAAAGCAAAGCTCTCGGAGCAATGCACAGTGGTCTCCAAATAGCCAGGGACTGAAACGTCCCTTCTTCAGCAGGCAGAGACCAAGCCCCTTAATGAGCTTACGGTTTGTGTTCCTCTTGGCAAAGTAATCGTGCACTGTCCTTTTGCTCTTCTAATCACTGAGTTTCTCCAACATATACGGTACTGGTGCTCCAGGAAAAGCAAATCCTCTTGTCTACATACATACGCAGGCCAGCGCACACAGACCCGCATCCGCACACCCACCTTGGACCCATGAGCTGGGGCAGACCTCCTGGGCTCAGGACCGATTCTCAGCAGGATTACAGCAAAGACTCCCACAGCCAGCACGCACCTACAGTTCAGACTGGATTTCTCAGAGCCGCCACGTGCTCTTTGCACAGCAGCTGCCTCAGGAGTGGGGTGGGGGACCTGCCCCCAAAAGCACCTACCTGGACAGCGTGCGTTGCCGTCACAGACCTCCTCCAGTAGTTCTTGTTGCAGCTCTCCAGCAGGCAAAGACACCCAAATGCAGATCATGCACAGCAAGAACTGGGGTGATTCAAGGTTTGGTGGTGGTTTGTGTTTTGTTTGTAAGGATGTGCCTCTAACCATCAGCCTCCATT
This sequence comes from Leptodon cayanensis, assembly GCA_027564655.1. NCBI lineage: Eukaryota > Metazoa > Chordata > Aves > Accipitriformes > Accipitridae > Leptodon > Leptodon cayanensis. Next base: position 7,062,435 of record JANXJC010000085.1, read on the forward strand.
TCTGCGTGACCAGCTGATCCACGTATTGTTCTTCCTATGCCTTATCAGGCCCCCAGCTCCAACAGCCTTCCTCTCCACAGCATGTAGAGCAGCAATCACGCTCCCTCCTTTCCAGCCCTCCCTCCACAGGCAGACCACAACCGTGCACAGTAGTGTCCCAGCCCCTGCATGTGTCCATGTGCCTCACGCATCCTTGAACCAGGTTTGGCTTTTCTGTTGTATCAGTAGCTCAGATCACATGATCACCCAGAGTCCCCAGATCCCCATCCACCTGAACCTAGGATTTCTGGTGAGCAATGCACTGTGCAGAAGAATCAGAGCTGGAAAAATCAGGGCAGGTGCCGAACTTCCCCTCTCCGCATCCTTGTGGTCACTGGCCACATTACCCATCTGCAATCTCTCAGCACTGGAGAGTCCCCAGCCAGGAGACATGCGGCAAATGCCTCATTTAGACAGGGGCAGCCTTCGCAGCAGTGCTTGGAGACCCAGGAGAAGCCGAGTCTTTCATGAGAGACTACCTTAAAGGGAAAAAATCCCAAAGGGGCAAACATGCACAGCTAGGAAGGGCTGCTATGGGTCTCCCAGGGTTGCTGGAAAGAGGCAAGAAGAGGAAAGGAATAAGCCATGAGACGAGAACAGCACATCACCAATCCTCCCTAATTTCTGGCAAAAGCGTTGTTTGGCAAGCCCACGGGCAGGACTCCAGCAAGCACACTGCTGCAGCAGCAGCGCCTGAACCACCACTTGGGGGAAAATTCCCACCTGCTCCGAAATAAATGGAGAAGTCAGTAGCAATTGCCAATCTGCAGTTAGCCAATTTTAACACATCCCGAGTTGCCGGAGAGCCGCTCCAGAGCAAAGCCCTGTTCCCAGCCAGTGCAATGCAGTTCTTCCCTTTTCCCAGGGAAAGCTCCCCATCTGCTCCAGCAGAGACCCCCACACCTGCACCCATCCCACAGTCAGCCCTTCCCTGGGCACTCAGCCAAGCCAGCCTTGGACCACTCCTGCACACAGCCTGTCCTCCAACCTTGACATAAAGCTCCAGAGCGAGACAACTGTTTTAACAAGACTGGATGACAGTTTTATTAAAAGGGCAGGATATGAGCCCATGAAAAGCTGTCCTGCTGGCTGAAAGCCCCATGAAGAATTGCTTTTGTAGTTCTGTTTTTTAGTTTTCTATCTGCCCCTGCATTTGCTACCCTGGCCAGATACTTAATAGAATAATGGTAATAAAGCCACAGTGAGCTGAAGTGGTCTTGGAAATTGCCAGATATGACCTTGACAAGACAAAACACAAAACAGCCCAGAGAGAGGCACAGGGAAGATATGAAAGGTAAGTACAAGCTGGATATCTAGGCCTACAACAGAACATCTCAACAAGAAAAAATAGAGCTACAAACATCACCATCATACAAAACAGGCTCATGTTGATTTAATTCGCATACACCACCAGATACAGCTGCTCTCACAGGTTTGAACAGGAAAAAGGAACATGACTCAAACCAGGTTATTGCTAAGAAAACAGGCATTTCTCCCCGCTAATAATACATGTTTCTCTGAACACACAGACTGGACTCAGCCATGTGGCTTTGGGTACAGCATCCACCAGGCTGACAGCCTCCCCATGCCACAAGAAAGCCAGAACCATAGGGTCCCTTCTAAAATAGGTAACTGTGGGCATCTGAGGTCTCCCCACTCAGCCAGCACTGGTAAGAGCTAGCTAGGATTTCCTCAGCAAGGACACCAGTAGGACATTCTCTTCCAGCAGTGCCTGCAGAAGGACTACGCTGTGCTTCATTAGCAACCAGAAGGTGGGACAACACAAACTTGACCAGAGGATCAAGCTGTCCTAGGACAAAGGCTGGCCAAGTAATTAAAAAAATTCTAGGCAAATCAGCAAAAAATATATACAGACATTAAGAGTTTTAAAATTATGTTCATCAAAAATATATTTCTATTCACATGTAAACGTTTTCCTGCCACGCTCACAGCCTGAGCTGTTGCGGTGTTGTGCCAGTACACAACACCCGGGAAGCAAAGCAGGAGGGGGTTCTGCTTTACTCTGCTGCACATCATTAGCCACACTGAGGAACACAGACAGCACGAAAGGGTGCAGAGCAGCAGCTTTCTCAGCTTCCCTGCATCAGCTGTCTCTAAGGGGAACGGCTTTGAAGAAGATTTCTCACACATGGGATCCCTTGAAGTGCAGGCTTCTTCCGCAGACAAAATGGCAAGTGGTTCAGCATTTTTTAAAGCATAAAATATTTAAAGTCAGCTTGGAGGAAATACTGACAAAGACAAGCAAATACCACATTTCCCACTCAGCAGTACGGAAGCTAAGTCCCACTTCTCCCCATTGGTTAGAGCAGCACCCTCTGCCCCCTCCCAGCTCCGTGCACCCCGGCAGGGTGGTGACATGCTCTGGATACAGCCTCTGCAGAGGAACACCACTGCAGCCGCCCAGTGAGCAAAGCAACGAGCCACCATCTTGCAGCTGAGGTCCAAGAACATCACGACACCTCAGCCAGGTTTCTGGCCATGCAGAGCCCATTTCACCACCTCCTGAGACCTGTTTTCCCAGGAGCCCAGCAGAGCTGCCACAGGAGCAGCAAGACCAGGCTCCAGGCTGGGCACCAAGGGCTCCCATCTGCCTCCCCAGCCCTGCTGCGTGGAAGGAGACCCCAGGTGCTGAGCCAAACTCCAGCTCCCTCTCCCCAGGGCATGGAAGGATGCCAGTGGGGCTTTGTCTCGACATTCACACTAGGCCGAGTTCCTTCACAGCGCCTGCACCAGCAGACACCGCCCCACATTCTCTTGCCATCCCTGTCATGACCCAGACTGGACAGACCAGGCAGTCGTGTTTAATTCGAAATTCCCTCGGGCTAAATTAAGGTGAAATGACACCAAACGGATCAGTTAAAGATTTTATTCATGACAGAAGCAAGCTGAACTGGGGAGGAGTGGTAGTAGTTGGCAGGGTTTCTCACAACAGGAATCAGCATAAGACTACTTCTGTAAACTGTGTAACCATATACATCAATTCAGGGAATAAGGAGATCGCTCCTGTTGAGTCACGAGGTTCGGAGCAGACCCCCTTGCTTTCCAGACTCCTCCTCAGAGAAGGGCCTAGGGGCGGCTGGATCCACTCTTAGTCTCAGACTTGGTCAATGGTTTATCTCTTGAAACGGATGAGGTGTAGGGATTGTGGAGAAGGAAAAGGAAAGAGAGAAGACGACAGAGAGAGAGAAAGGAAGAGAGAAGGATTTCACCAGTCCTGGGTCCAGCATTGGTTCAGTCAGCCAAGGGGTCCAGTCAGCTGAGGGGTCCAGTTCCGGTGGGCTTGTGCACCCAGGGCTTCAGTTTGTGTCCTTTTATCATCCTTGCCCCTCCTTTGGGCAGGCACCCAAATTCATCAGGTTAATGAGCAGTTTGTGAGCCTTTGGGTTTAGGGGTCATTTGTGGAGTAGCTTCTCCTTCCCTGCAGACATGGCCATTGTTTAGTTTAATCAGAACAGCTTATCAGAACAGGAAGCTGCGCACCCTCCAGCACGCCCTCCCCCTCCTGTTGCTGATGTCTGAGCTGATGGGCTTTTCACCTTGGTTCCTTGCTGTGCAGGGCTTGTCTTTATGCAGAACATGCCCCACCACAATGTTTGAGACATTAACTCTTTCAGTCTCTCACAATCTCCAGTCCGCATTGCCATTGGCACATTTGTAATGCAGGAGAAAAGCTTCCATTGTGCAGCTACGCTGTGCAGCTCCAGCCGGCGTGGCAGAAAGAGGAAGCAGGGAGCTCTTTTCCAAATCTGCCATGAAAAGCCACTCCTGGCTTAGCTCCTATTGCTTCCACCCCAAAAGAGAGGAACATTTCCCGAGAGTCAGAATCTGCCATTCCCTGAGCCCGGCCCCATCCTCTACAGCCATTTCGCTGTTCATTCTCCCCTCTTCCCACATGTGCCAGAGGCCAGATGACTTGGCCCACTTGCAATTAAGCATTGGCTGGGCATCAGTGCGGGCTCATTTCCTGACACATTTCCTCTAGCAGAGTCTCAGCTGGATTCGCATCCTCCCCCTTGACCAGTTACTCAAAGTCCTCCATGATTCACAGCTCTGGCTCACAATTGCTAGAATACTAATGAGAGAACTGTTGATTTATTGAAGCCCTGATATTTCACCACTGGATTAAACAGTCTATAAAGTATATTTGGACACATTATGGGATTAGAAGAATCCACCTGGGAAGTCCATTTCTTCCTTCCTCCACTCTCTTGTAAAGAGACTTTATTTCAAGGGCACAGCACAAAGACACAGCCAAGATGGCTGGGCATCACTGAAACCCAACGTATCATTAGGGAGACTGCACAGGCCCCTGCCACCATCTCTTCAGTCCCACCTTTTAGTAATGGTACACTTTAATTTGTCTGTTTTCATCCAGTCCTAGCTGAAGTAGGTTGGGGCTGCTGGCAGGGGGCTTCTGTGCACCTGGGAAGAGAGGTCTGGCAGCTGGGTGAAGGAAAAGCCTGGCTTACACAAGGAATTATCACACATGAGCACAGCCAGCAGACAGGACAGGTACTGAGTGGCAGGAGCCAGCCTTGTGCACACATGCTGTATTTAGCCTGCTGCATCCAAGTCAAATGGAATTAAAGGGGGATTAGGGAATTCAAAAGGAGCACCGTGCTCAGGACAGCACGCACAATTGGAGGCCCAAGGGATTTGCTGCTAATATCAGTGCACACTGCAGAGGAGACACTGACAGCCCCAGCATAATGCTGTTACAACACAAGCCTGGAAACAACCCCACTAATAGCACAGAGACATCTCACTCATTTGATCCAACCGCATGCTACAATGTGCCTCAAAACTGAGCTAGGTGGAGAGCTCCACCAGGGAGCCTTCCCCTCCCCAGTCGCAGGGCTGCTCCACACGTCACCTCGCAGAGACACTGCTCCCTCATTCCAGTCTGCTCAGCAGGGACTGCCTGTGGCAAAATCCCCAATGTGGCTGGGGCTGTTTCAATGGCACCAAAAGCAGGCCTGCAAGACTAGGTCCCCTACTTCCCTGCTGCCTCCTCCATTCTGCACTCTTTGGTTAATTTAACTTCTCACATTACCAGCTCCAACTGCTGCATATCATGGCACTAAAAAGCATCACAGTGCAAACAGGGAAAGGGAAGAGACTTTCTTGGACAAGTACAGCTCAAAGAAGAGCAAACAGGTCACTCATGCTCTAACTGCTAAACACCATATTCCTTTGCAGAACCAGACACTAAATTAGAGGCTAAGGCTTCAAAATTGCTGTTCAATGCTTTAGTGCTCCTGATTCGCTCACCTCCTGCCTCCTCCTACCTGCTGCAGAAAGCTGGAGTGCAATTAAAGACCAGACCCAGGCAAAGGATACACTTTCGAATCCCTCCTGAAATCTTCTAGCCATTTCTTGTTGGTCTCAATCATTCCTTGAATACTCATCTTGTCTGACTCATGGCTCTGGAACTGGGAGTGCTGGAACAGCTGTATTTGCTCACTGTTGCACATCAGAGAGAAAGAGACAGCACAAGTGGGAAAAGAGAGGTCTAGGCAGAAACAATCCCAGAGCTGAGAAAGTGATGGGCTTCTACAGAAAGAGCCACAGTTAACAAAAAGCAACCTCCTCTTAGCTCAAAGTCCTCTGTGCAACCACATCACAGAGAAAAGCTGCAGCAGCCACCCACTGTCAGGCTGCTGTCCTCCTTTCCATCTGTGGAGGGTCAGAAGGGTTCAGGTGGCAGCCTCTACTCCAGCTACCCACACAGCATCACCCGTCACAGCAGAGTCAGTGTGGCCCAAGGCCAGCACCCTTGGACCCTGGTCCTGGAATGAGGGTTATCAGCACAACTACGATGGCAGCTTTACTGTAGAAGCTACAAGGCAGTGTTGAGCATGTGGCAGGGAATAACTAATAGTATCTAACTTATCTACTTAATATGTAGCTTATGATTTTGTTATCTACTTTTTATATGATACATGACCTAGAAATCATTCCAGAGAAGTAAAAGCAGCACAATGAAATAACAACTCAACGAACAAGACCCTTACTTTGCAGGTACATAACCCAGCTTGCTGTCAAGAGGCCTGGAACTTCCACTGAGTGACAGGAACCCACCTGGAAAACAGACATTAAATACGGAGCCCTGCAAATCAATAGTCTTTACATCTGGGTGCATTTGCTTTCTTGTACTATGGACACAGTGTCCCTATAAGCTGAGCCACCTGCTGAGGACATAGCAGTGTTAAGGAAACAAAGATGGTGAACCCTATCTGCAATTCACAGGAGGCTTCCAGTGAAGCAGGGCTGTTTCCTCTTTTGCTCTCTTTTTTAGTAAAAACTGCTTTCTTAAGCACATATCAGAGGCTGAACTGCTCCAGAAGCAGGATGACAAGATCAGCCATATGCTCCACTTCCTGGAACAAGGGTCTCATTCCTTATCTCCTTAGCACCCTTCCTATCAGCAGCACCAGTGGATCTAGCCTCACCAGCATTGGAAGGCTAAGCTGGTTAGAACTTGCAGGGCTGTGAAATCGAAAGTCATATGCAAGCAAGCAGATGGATTAAGGATAGGAGACTTACCTGGGAAATACTTGTGCCATTTCTCTGCCAGCATGCTGTCCACTGACTGTCCAGCTGTGAAAGAGCAGCTAGAGCTCAGCCCAGTGCTCCAGGCCCACTGGTCCACCAGTGACACCCCGGCAGGGGGCGCCAGGGAACCACCTGCCTGAAGTCCTGCCAAGGAGGCATACGTGGACAGAGGGACACTGTCGCAGGGCATCGAGGTGAAGAGTGGAGGCTGGTGATTGTTCAGAGAGCCCAAGATGCCAAGGACCCGGTTCAGCTCGCTAGTGATACGTTGCAGGGAGTCTGTCAAGTATTGGATCTTGTCCAGCTGGGGGGCAGGCCGTAAATCAGTTGTCAAATCAACTGGCAGAAGAGGGGGGAGAAAAAGGGATCACTGGGAAGGCAAGGGAGACACTGCCTCCCTGGCAGGAGACCCACTTTCCACTGTGGGTTACACTCCCAGCTGAGTCTGATCAGTCTGTGCTAAGTGGGATACAGAGGCAAAAACCTGGCTTTACAGCCAGAGGAAACCCTCAAGTTTCACATAGAAAACCCTTAAGTTTCATGTTTCTTGACCAACATGCAGATTGTTTACTGATCAGGGTCAGAAATGATCCCAGATTGGGCAGCTTGTCCATCTGTTGCCATAGGAAAACTTTTTAAGTTTTCGTTAAGCTTCAGCCTTGCCAGCCTTTCTGCAAGCAATACAACCTTCCTGACTGTGCATGGGGAGCCCTTCTTCCCACCTGCACAACTCCAGTTACACACAACTGAAGGGAAACAAAAAAGCACAAGCAGCAGAGGGAATTGCAGCAGCCTCTCCTGCCAGAAATGTGAGGAAGAAGCAGCCTGGACACCTGCAGAAGAGCAATACAGCTCTGCAACAGCAGAGAGGGAAGAGCTGAAGCCTGATTTTATAATCCACTCTAAAAACAAAGGTAGAGATTTAAAAGGCAAGTTCACATACAGATTCTATCCCTCTTACTTGCCAGTACTGGCAGGAAATAAGTTTTTCAAATCAAATGTTATATGCAGAGCAGTCCCAGTCACAGATAGCAGACCTGCCTTAGATGCTAATAAGCACAAGTGAGAACAACAGAAGGTACAGAGGCACGAGAGGGAAAGCCAGAACTAGGTCTAAAACATTTTATGTTGGGCACAGTGTATCGAGCCAGTCAGGCACTTACGTTTAGGCTGACATAGATTTACACTGGATGTGCTGTTTGTGTCCTCAGAGTTGCTGAGGTCAAAAGTCACCATCTTCTTGCATGCAGCACTCCTCAGCGTATCTTCATCTGAAAGCTGGTCAAAAGAAGGAAAACATTGCAAATAAAGCATGCTCTTCTGTCCCCAAAACAAAAGTCACTGGAATACTGCCTACAGCTAGTCTGCAGACAGGTATAGGCCAAGTGAAGGCAGACTCATCTTCAGTCCCCAGCAGCAAAATCTGAAAGTCAAGAAGACTGCTCAGTCTCTGGAAGCAGCACAGGCAGGCACTAGCAGCCAATTCTAACAGCCATGTGAATGGGCCCTTCCAGGCAGATGTCGAAGCGTTTTGTGCTTTAAGTAAGCCTCAAAACTCTTGCATGGGCTGGGTTCTCTCTTTGCACCATGGAGAATTGCTTGACCACCAAAGGTCTCACGCTCTCCTATCTGCCACTGCCCTGCCTAAGGCCACGTGGTCCCAGGCAGAGCTGAACAAATTCCAAGGCTTGCCTTAGTCAGGAAAGCAGACTCAATCCTAGCTCACATGAGGTGACCTGCCCTTGTTTTCTCTAGGCTCAAATCATGCAGCTTTTTCAGGCTGCTTTCTATATCCACTCTGCAGCCACATGCTTAACAGTGAGTCCAGATGTTATGAGCAGCAGGAAGGCACAGTATTTGCCACCTTGACCAAGATATAGTCAGTTAAGACAACCTCTAACCATTCTGGTGTGAGGTTTTAGTTTATACTGTAGGATACTTCAGCACATCAGTATTAACAGTGATTCACTTCTGACCTAACAAGCAAGCTTCTCACAAGCCAGTGCACTCAGCAGGTATTCTCCACCCAAGTCCATTGCTGCCACCAGCAGCCCTGCCTGGCAAGTTGCCACCGTGGAAGAAAGTCTCCATCCCAAACCCTGACTCACATTGGTCCTGTGGGCTGCAGACCTAGTGAATCACGGAGATCCTAGTCCAATTAGATTTGTCATTCTCTCCAACTTTGTGACTAGCCTTCTCTCCCATCGTTCTCAGACAGACACACCATTCGGCTCTCAGAGAATGTGTTTCTAAATTCCAGCTCCGTTGGCAAACACCCATCTTTGGGCACCAGCTAAACAGCCCACACAGGAACCAAAAGCTCTGCAGAGACTCCAGCCTAGGGGAGGAGGCCAAGAGCTCTAGGCAGGGTGGAGCACAGCTGGGCAGGCCCAAGCAACAGCAATACTGGTGGTTACCTCCTCCAGCAGCGAGGACTCCAGCTGGCTTAGTTTCTCTTCCTTCTTCTTCAGCAGCACCTGTCCTTTCCGCATAGCCGACTTCATTGTGTCCAACTGCTTTGCTTCCTGCAGTGGATCAACGGCCAAGCCAAGGAGGAAAATGAAACAAGAATGACAGGAAATAATGCACATTGGTTAGGGTGACTTTCATTATCTCACTTCTACTCCGCACAGGAAATCATGCTGCTGGAGTAAAGTTGCTCCCAAGTCTTCAAGAGCACCAGAAGCAGAGCATACAGAGGGCAGAGAACATGCCTCTAAGCAAGTTCACCCCAAGGAAAAGGAGGCTTCACTTCCAAACCCTGCATGCAACAGGGTCAACAGCTTTGGTTCTGCAAATATGAATGCTCCCTATAATCCGTGGAGGATATTATGACCTTCCCTGTCTTCGGTTGGCATATCAGCAGAGCTGATGAGTACTCAAGAACCCCTTTCCAAGCAGGAGCGAGATCACTTTAGAGCTACAACCATAAATTTGTACCTACCGATGGGATGGATACCTATAACTTCCTTTACTATGAGGAGAAAAGGTTATGGGATTTGCATGACACACAAATCCCTTTTTCCCCTACCTATACTTTCTCCGTTTTTAAGGTCCCAAGAGCTCCAACTAACAATCAAGTTCCTGCAATCTAGCAAGCTACTGAGTGCTGGCTGCACTGCAGCAACTGCTTTGTATAGCCTTCCTAGTCCAAAGCACACACAGCAAAACAGAACTGGAATTATTCTACCATGGAATGCTCTGTTAACTGTGGGCTATGCATGCACACATAGGCACTTTCAGTCGCTCATCTGATGCACAGTAATATCACTGTGATCCAAAGCCTAAGTTAGGTTCTCATTAAGCCTGTTCCTCAGGCACTGCATTTGCACCATGTTCCTGACGAGCTCCCTCTGCCTTCCTGGAGTAATCCACAGCCAGCCTAAGAGAAGGATTCTGACCCTTGTGTTCTGATGAGGAAGACACAAGCAGGGACAAATGCTGCATATCTGTCATAAAAGATGTGCAAGACCTGATTTCCAGGAGGATGGAACACCCACAGCTGCCTGTCACTGCAGCTGCAGAGCCAGGAATCTGAATCCCAGGGCCGTGGATTCATTTGTGCAGCCACGACGCCCAACATCTGAACGCAGGCAGTGCTCAGGATCTCACCTCTTCCAGGTTCTTGCGCACCCCCTCCAGGAGCTGGGAGCTGTCGGGATCCTGCACCACCTCCTGGGCTTTCTGCATATCTTGGCGCCACTGCTGCTTTGCAGCTTTCAGTGCCGTGTGCCTCTTCCTCATGGAGTGGGTCTGGCGCACCAGGAACTCCTTGGCATTCCTGATGGAGATCCCTTCCGCAGAGATGTAGCTTCTGACGCTACACAAAAGAGACAGGCATGCTGCTGGCTTTCTGTGCTGACTGTGCCATCCTGCAAGCCTCACGCAGCACCCTCCCCAAAAGCAGATTGTCAGTGCAATGCACATAAACCCAAGCAAAAAAATTTACTTGTAAAACCAAAGCAAAAACGTTTTCCAGCAGCAGCGGGCATACAGATACTCACTGGTCAAACTGGAAGTCACTGTCCTCATGGCTTTGAGAGGGTGGAGAAGCAGGGTCTCTGGACAAGTACTGAGGAGTTGAAACATTTCAAAACTTAAGAAACGTGTATGGGAAACAGAACCCCAGGACCCCATAAGAATCCAATTAGGAGCAAATACTCAGAATGACATCACCATGGTATTGCCCAGATCCAAAACCAGTGCCAGGGATGTTCTTTGTAACTTCAAAAGTAAAAAAGACATTTCTATCCCTGACTTGATCCCTGCTTTTGACTCCAAGGGCACTCAAGTATCTCACACTCCTTTCCCACCCCCCCAGTAATAATAGACAGAAATCAACAAATACTACTAAACACATTGAAGTCCCCTGGCAAAGAAAAATGCATCACTGCATCTCAAACGAGTTCACCCAGAAGGAATAAAAGCTGGGATTTTCAAGGGAGTTACAGCCTCAGATCTCACAAGGCAAACACCTTTACAGTCTGCTTTACTCACAGCTTGAATAGTTTCTCTCAGGTCTTCAACATGGAGCTCAGCTTTCCTTCTTGGAGATTGTACACTTTCTTCTGCCTCCAGTTCTTTCAAAGTCTCCTGTTTGCTCCTGACAGCTGCTTCCAGCTCGCTGCCACAAGAAAAGGCAACAGTGGCAGCACCTGATGAGACGGCAGGTCTGTCTAGCCCAGTAATCTGTCTGCAATGGTGTCCTAAGTGACCTCCAGTTTCCAGGACGGAAAGGGCCACAGGTGTGCAAGAACACCAGTATCGAGTCTGTGGTGTAATGTGATTTTCCCTGCCCAGCCAGAGGTTTGTTGCTTCATGCCCTTACCGAGAAGCTCAGCTATCTTATGAAAACCTTTCCTTTGCATTTCAATGCCCTGCTCAAAGCATCTTATTAACCTCTTAAGACAGATGCAGAGAAGATAAACAAATGAACCTGACAAGCAGAGGTGAAGGGACAAATTTACACAGCGAGTTATTAATAGATCTGGAAACAGACCCTTGGACCTCTGTGCCCTCGACATGCAATAAAACCACCACTAGGATTCTGAAGGGATGTGGCCCAACATACAAGAAGCTCAGAGGTAAGGGAAAGGTCCAGGTTAGGTTAGAGAGGTTTCTATTCAGGGCATAGAGTAAATCTTCTTTTGTATTCAAGGAAATTTGTCATACACACACCTGATGCGTTTCTGCAGCCTCTGGCTTCGGGTCTGCAACAAGTCCACCTGGGCCTCCAACTCAGCTTTCTGGTCCTGGAGTTCTTCAAGAGTTCTACGCAGTTGCCGGATGGACTCAAGGAGGCTGGCATGCTCCTTCCTGTTCTCCTCCAGGCAGAGCTGAGAAGCTAAAGCAGCTTCCTACAAGAAAACCAAAAAACCGCTCATAGCAATTTCCCCAACACCAAAGTAAAAGGCACACAACATACGAGAGCTTGCTACCTGCACAGTTCACAGGAGGTCCCAGAGCTACAAATGCACACCCCACACACCAATCCTGGGAAGGCTGTCTCTTCTTTTTGGGAAACAGCTGAGAGCTAATCAAACTCCCAGCAGGATGGCATTCCAGGCTGAGGCAAGGAGGCAGTTTCAGACTCACAGTTTAGAAGCAACAGTTTGCTTTTTCAAAGCCATAGTTCTAGCATGCTGCCCTCACCCCCAAACAAAAAGCAGCACAGCACCTCTCAAGAGTTAAGACATACATACATCTCTTTCTAGCTCAGTTCGTCTGTCTTCATCCAGCAGCTGCTGCCTTTTCTTTCTCAGAGACTCCTCCTATATACAGATGAGAAAGTAGGTGAGTGTCAGAGCAAAGAGACTGCTGATGCTGAGCAGCACTTCAAGTACAGAGGTCAGGCCTAAGTCTCAAGACCATTTCAAAATACCTGAGGATTGTTGTCAGTTTTGCTTTATTCCCTCACACACACACAGGCAAGTTCCCCTCCCTTTACTTGACTCCAAGTGAGAAGCTGGGAATATTTGCATTCCTGTGGGAAGAACACCCCTTCCCGCTCAGCTGCGAAAGTATTCAAGACATATGGCCATTTCTGCAGGATCTCGCTTTTATGAAGCCTCTGGTTGCCTCCAGCACTTCTCCACCTTTTTATTTCCTCACTCCTGTGCTGCTTGGAAAGGAAGGGCTGACTGAAGCAAGGTTATCTACAGCCCTTGGCACAACCAGGACTTAAGAGATCTGGTAGGCAAGAGCATCAGTCAGTGGTTTTTGCCAGCTCCACAGGAGCATTCGGAGTGCTTCATTCTCCCACTCTGCTGCCCAAGATCCAGAAACTCTCACTCCCTTTTCATGGCAGCAAGGAGAAAAGGAGGTAAATCAGGAAGGGATTGACTAAAATCTGAAGTGATGCTGAACAGGACATGCCACCTTGAAAGATCCCTCTGCCACTCTCACAGCCACTTACTGTTTCCCAAAGCACTGAGCAAACCCAGAGCACTGACTTCCACTGCCAACATCAGCCATAAGGCTGTACCACTAGGAATGCTTAGCCCTGCTCTGACTTGTGATGGAAGTTTTACCTGTAACTTGGATGGCAGCAAAAGCCCTGGCTGAGCACTTCTCAGAATTCCCGCACGAGGAAGCAGCCAGAGGAGCAGCACAGCCCAGGAAAACCTCTGCAAGCCCAGGAAAACCTCTGCAAGCCCAGAGCTGACTCACCTGGCTAAGGAGCTGCAATGATCTGGCTTTGATGTTCTTTGTGCGCATTTCAAGCTCATTTTCCAAATCCTGGAGTTTTCTTTCCTGCACAGCGATATTGAGTTAAAGAGAGAAGGGCACAAGTTCCTCACTCACCAGGCAGAGCTCTGCCACCAGGAGGAACAACAAAAATTGGGAAAGGTGACCTGCCACTTGTGTCACCCTGGGCTGTAGAGGGTGACAGGTGCACTGAGGTGTCTTGGTACCTAGGCCATCCCCAAGCAGCCAGGTCACAACGACCTGCTAGGCAAAGCATTCTCCTTACCTTCTCCCTGTGCCTGTGCTGCAGTGCAGTAAGCCGCTCATCCAGCTCCGCCTGCCGAGCTTTCACCTCCGCTTCATGAAGGTGTCGGAGGCGTACCATCTCACTTCTGAGGCCTTCAAACAGCTCCGCTCTTTGCTTTCTCTCCTGTTTGTTGCAAAATATAAACAAGAAAAGCAGCCAAGTGAAGCACACCCCAGCAAGCCAACATGAACACACAGGACACACCCTCTGGAAAGCCAGCCCATCACATAGCAGCTCCCAGGCAAACACTAAATTCAGCAGATTAAAACCTCTTGCTTACAGGGACAACATTGTTAAGGCAATGGCTCACAAAAGAAGAAACAACCCATGAAACTAAGGTTTTGTCACACACTGCTGACTGTAGAGTCAAAAATAGGAGGCAGAAGGCTTTCCGGAATAGGTGCCTGCAAAAACACAAACAATCTTCTCTCGTACAGAAGTCCACAAGTGCATGTAGAAGTTGCCTGCACGGAGAATATTTTGACAGCTTATCCTTATACGCCCAGCATAAATTCACTTTACATCATGACAATATCCAGTTCTCCTGAAGAAAGGAGACTTCCAATTCTAGGAGCGGCTGAAATAAGCAGGTCTGGTAAGCAGCAGTGCCCATGCAGGTACAGCCCAGCTGAGCGAGCCACTAGTCACTTCCCAAATTCACTGCTCTCCCCCAGCAGTACCTCCTCCTCAAACTGATCCTGAATACGTGCTAGGACCTCCTGATGCTCCTCCTTCATCCTCTCCATTTTCCTCTCATGGTCTTTTTCCACTTCATGGCGTTTCTCTCTCATAAGCTCGCTGAGCTGCAAGGATGACATGGAAAGATGTTTCTCTGAACTACAGTGTTGCACTACAGTGGCCCCCCAAGAGAGCAACCTCTCACATGAGCAGAAGGACTGAAGTTCAGAGTACCTTGCAAGTGGGATCAGGCTGTGGCCTGGGTAGCACAAGGCAAGCACCCTGGTGAGGTGAGATGCTGCAGGGGTGTCCTTTCCACTAAGGCACCACTATCACCCCTGGGCAGCGGACGTGGCCTCTCAGACCTCACCACACATCCAAGGAGAGAGGGTGATGAACCTTCAGCAAACCAAGATGAATACTTGCCTCGCATTCGTATTCTGTTACGCGATATGCTTTTTGCTGCACTTTCTGCTCTGCTCTCTGCAAGTCTTCATGCAGCTGAGCCTCCTCATTCCTCTGTGCCTCTGCTATCTGGGTTTGCAGGCTGGAAATGACCTGCCATGAAAGCCACCCACAGAGACTTGTCACCCTTCTGACAAGATCCATTTAGTGCCCTCCTACAGACAACAAGCAGGATGGCAAAGACCAGTGTGTGCATTATCACCACCCCCTACTTGAAGCGTGTCCAAATGCTGAGCCAGACCAGAACCACATTTAGGAAGTGGAAAAAAATTAATGCCACCTTTGGTGAAAGTGTGGGAAAAAAAACAATTTACATTCTAAGGACACCATCTTTTACCTTATGATGCTTCTCTTCTGCTGCAGATTTCAGCTGCTGGAGTTCAGTCGCAAACTGTTTCTCTAGCTCCTCTACTGCCTACAGGAAGACGAGCAAGACAGTCTGCTGGAAAACCTTTATGTGTAGGGACATGCTGTACAAGATGCATTTGCAATTAACATACATCCATAAGCATCAAAAAAGCACAACAGTAACCGCCTTTCAAACCAGATTAGGTACAAGGTGCCTTTACTCTCCATGTGCTTTCCCTCCCAGGAGATCTCAGTGGTGCTGTGCTGGAAGGACTACGAACTGTCTCCATTCAAGAACTCCCCAAGCTCTCTGGAGGACTAAAGCAGCAGCCAAAGACGTATTCTGGTCTGATAAAATGGCTTGGTTTTTCTTGGCAGAGACACACAGTGATTCTTCTCTTTTCTTCAGACGCCATGTGGCCACTTAAATAATTGTTATTTAATCACCACTGTAATAAAAATTGGTACTCCACCCCCCCTCAGTCATGCATCTAACAGCATGCCTAGCATCTTTCCTTTATTTTTTCTTTATTTTTTAAGTGAGCCATTATTAAAGCACATGCAGCTGTTATTTCACCCCAACACTTCAGCACTGCAATGCAAGCCAGGTCAGCATGAACAGCATGGGTCTGACCCTAGCAGGCAATAAAGATCTCACCTTCTTCTTTTCCCTGTCTAATCTCTCCTTGAGCTCACTCAGGAATTGTTCCTTCTCTTGTTCCGCCTCAGTCATCTCTTTCTGCTGAGCTTCCTCCATTTCCAGCTTCATTTTCTCCAAAACAAGCTGCTGCTTCCTCTCCAGACTCTGCTTCTCCATTACCTGCTGGGATTCCCACTCCTCTCGTAGTTTCTGCAGCATGACTTCTTGCTCTGCCCTGGCAGGTTTGCAACAAGAACATGGGCAGAAGCAAGTCAGAATTCGGTACTTTACCACTGGACTCCATTCAGGAGCCAGAGCCAAGAGAAGAAACTGCTATAGGACATGTAAGCCAGAAGAAACTGAGAACCACAGCTCACAGATTCACAAGTGTATCAACTAAAGCCTTGGAAATAAAGAGCAACGCAGTCAGGTGGGGACCTAACTGTCAACTGAGTAAAAAAGAAATAACAAAAAAAAAAAAATAATCTAAGTTCTCCAGTGTCTGCCTCCTTCAATTTTTTTCACAGGTCTTAAGAGCCATTACAGAAACATCCACTCAAACCAAGCTATGCTGCCAGTGCGGCCATCCTTGTAGATGCCTTTTCTGTCATTTACATGCTCCAGAGCTGTGTCTGGTCCAACATTACATCAATACCTCTCTTCAGGACACTTATGTACTCTATGTCCTATTTAGCAAAATTTCATTGGCTCCAAGGCAGCAGAGCTGTTACCATTAAGGTCCATCAGTTTTGCCTTCTATTGATCCACAGCTCCCCTGCACATACAGCATCATGGTTAGGGCCTCGTACTTGCTACCAAGGCAGGGTACCAGCTATGGGAGACTCAGGAGGGCCAGTACCTCTGCTTTTGAGCAGTTGCTGGTGGCATGCCAACTGCTTCCCTCCCAGACCTGCAGAGTTTATGTCCCCAGGGTTGGCAGCAAAACTTATCACCTTATCTTCTCCTTCTCTGCCTCAGTCTCCAAGGTGATTTTGGCTTGCAGCTTTGAGAGTCTCTCAGTTTCTTCCTTTCGGACACGTAACTCTTCCTCCTCAAAAACCTTTGCCAAATCTTCTTTTAGAGTCCTGAGAGATAAGCAGCCAGGAAAGCAAAAAAAAAAAAAAAAAAAAGAAGGTTCATGAAGCTTTAATATCTTCAGATCACCTCCCCAAGGCCTATAGATCAGCTGCTGCTCCCACTAGCTGGGCCTGCACAAGCAATGCATTCTCAGGGCTCCAGACCATTAATTTTCCTCCATACCTTCAGAACCTGACTGCTGGCATGGGGGAGACAGTCCCTGCGCATCAAACTTCTGTGGCGCATTTTTAAAATGCACTATATCATCATAGGTGGTACTTTTTTGGGGTTTTTTTTCCCCCCAAGTAAATGAAATCAGCTCATATTAAACAAAAGCAGGCTCCCAGCCAAGGTACCTGGATGCATTAGTACATCTGTAAGCTTCATATTTTCATATGACACCTTTTACTACTACTTTATTACTGCATAGATATGTTTCCCTTCAGGTGCGATTTCTGTGTCTTCCTTCACACCCAAGACAGCATTCCCATGACATTTCATGTCAAGATACTGTTTCTGGCTGGCTCGGTGTGCTAAGAACATGACTATCAAGGCCACCTGAAATAAAATACAGGCCTTGAGAAAAATCCACCCAGGGAAAGGACAGCTCCCAGTGCTGTTCCACTCCCTGGATCACTATTGGATCTTCACACACTGGCTGGGTTTCACACAGACATCCATGCCCTATTCCTTAAAGCCTTGTTTGGAAGTCCCTCTGTAAAACATACAGTACCAGACTTTCAGATAGTTCCTCTGGGGTAACCTCATCTCCTCTAATGCTCCAATTCTGAGTCCTGTTACTACCGTTTAGCCCAGGATTTGAATGTCTGCCAGGCGGTAAAGCTCCAAGCACTGAAGTGGAAACTTTTCCCAGGTTAACCATCAGAGACAGGTTCAGAGCTCTGAAAGCTGCAGATGTACTGAACCAGAGCTAGTCTTACAGGAGACAGGAAGATGCTCTTTTGCCTGTATTGGAGAGTGCTTTCCTGAGGCAGACTGCTCTCTACACACAACACTGACAGCAGATCGCTAGTCATTTCAAGATGTGTGGATCCTCACGCACAGGATTGTGCCAGGCAAAGAGTTCTGTACTCCTCCTCCCCAAAGGCCTTGTTCTTGCCTCCTTTGCCCACAACTCCACAAAGTAGCACCACTTTCAAGGTGGTGGCCTATAGCAGCACAAGCCTGTGGTCACCGGCAAGGAATTCGCAGCTAGGAAAGGCTCACAGGAGAAACAGGGAGGAGAGGGAGTAAAAAGAGGAAAGTACCTGAGGGATTGTTCTTTTTGCTGATGAAGCTTCTCAGCTTCTTCCTCCTCCTGCTGCCTCATCTCCTCCTGGAATTGCTGAATTTTCTCCTTCTTTGATTGCAACAAACGCATTTTCTCTTGCTCAAGCTCGATCTCCATCTCCTTTGCCATGTCCTCCAAGGATTCTTCACTAGGCTGGTTCAACAACTGCTTGTGTTTGATTTCCTTCTCAGGTTGCCTACCAAAAAGAAAAAGTTCCTTTGACAAAAGGGTGACAGAAAAACAAGTAACACAAAAGGAGCAGCAGCATCCCCCCAAACAGTATCAACTCCAAACCAAAATTCCCAGAGCCACCTACTCTAGAAGCTTCACTGTCAACAAAGGACATGCAGAATCCCCACTAGACTGCAGCTGCTTGCAGGCTGCTGTGGAGCCCTTGCTGTTTTGCTCACAGGAGGTGAGGAACAACAGTGTAGGTGGGTGGAGGGCACAGAGGCAGCAGACAAGCTTGCTACAGGAAAGCACACTTTACAAGGCTGTTGGGGAACACGCAGCACATGCTCAGGGTTGAGTAGTATGTTACCTCAGGTAACAGCTTGGGGATGCCCCCACACAGTGTGGTGGGCCCTCTCCTTGATTCCCAGAGCAACTCTGACTGATAATATATTAAACCCAGCCCTAGCAGCACTCAGGTCCTGAATAACTCATATTTTGGACCACTAGAGCTCCCCTTGTGAGGGCAACAAGGGCTCACTTCATGAAGGATCAAGTAGCTATGAAACCCTGGCTTGGGCTGCCAGGCACAAAAGCAGATGCAATCAGTACCTGTTTTCAGCAGAGGGATTGGCAGTGTGCTTCTGATGGACCAGGTATTTTTCTGCAATTGTAATCTAAAGTGTGCTGGGAGTTTGCCAGCTCTAGGCAACAGAAAGCCCTAAGCACTCCAAAAATTCAAACCCAATCTGTTTCTAATTAAGTTTTTTCAGACAGAGCAGCAAAATTATAAGGTCTGAGAGAGGCTGAAGGGGAAGGAGGGGAAAATGAAGATCAGTCTAGGAAAAAAAATTTTATTCTTTTCTAGTGAAAGCTGGAGCAGGGAGGTCTCATTGTGCTCTGAGACTGCTAGCGTAAGGCAGAGGGACTTGTGTTTTGCCAGGAATCAGGGAAATAACAGCCCCGGTAATAGAGCCTTGAGTCAAAAGAGAAAAAGTCACTTACGCAGCCATTAGCAAAAAGAACAAGACAGAAAAAAGAATAGTTGGGTTGTGGAAAAATCCTGCTTCACTAGCACTCCCCCATAAAACTCTACATGCTCCAGGCCAACTGCAGAGATGCCCACAGAAGGTGTCATTTATCAGACTGCTCTGCAAAGCAATTCAGCTATGTCCACCTTTTTATCATCTTCTTCCTTTTGCCCCAGTTATTGCTTAAAAAGATCCAGCCAACACACACACACTCACACAACTCAACACAATTCCTAATAGAAAAAGGGAGATACTGTGCTGGTCTCCACATGAAAGATTGCTTCTCCACCATTTTGTCCCAAGAGACACGCTGCCTATTTTTTCCAGTTGCATCTGCTAATCTGTCATTTGACATAGAAAGCAAAGTCAGCACAATCATTTCTACTGAGATCGTCTATCGCAGTGGTACGTATCTGCAAAGACCATCAATTTAGTACAGCAATAGTCCACTGGCTTTTGCAGGGAGCCTGAGCTCCACCATCCTGCGCTCTGACCTTATTCTCTCAAAGTAACCAATGTTCCCAGTGACTGTAAAAATGGGGTGATTTGTTGGGTTTTTGTTGTTCCCCCCCCAACCTCAGCACCACTCAGCAAGTGAACTCAGGAGTCTGTGAAAACAGTTATCAAAGGAGGGTGAATGCCGAGAGCCTCGTTAGCGACACTGGTAAGAAGGAGGTTTTTCCAAACACAAAGCAAACAGCTCTTTCTCCATCCCACAGAGTCCTGTGCCAAAGACCCCAAGGGCTGAGCTGCTGTTCTCACCCTCCTCAGTACAGACTGTTCACTTGGCACTCTCACCAGCAAAACAGCTGCTCGGATTCGCATACAGAGATGTTCGAGCTCTGCTGTGCCCACCAAACCACATCTCCTAGTGTGCCATCTTCACACACTAACTTCAAACACCACAAAGGGGAACAAAAGGACAAAAGCTGTTATGCTTACAACACCAGGGACCTAAATGAAGCCCTTACGCTTTCTGCGGGACAGCAAGCTCCTCCAGATTAATTAGGCTATCCAGCGATCCCTCCCCTGGCTCCTGGGGCACAGCCTCCTCCTGAATGGGATTTTCTAAAGCAAAACACTTCTCTTCTGGCATTTCACAAGCACTTTGATCCCTCTCACTCGGCAGCACAAAAGAGGTAACAGAAGATCAGATTAGCACAGATCAGAGTCCAGTGGCTGCTGCAGGTAGACAAGACAGGGGGAAGATGGGATGTGTGGCTGACTTAGATGGGCACCAAGCCATGCCTGCCAATGGGACCCGTTCGTCCTATGTGGGGCTGCCAAAGGCACAGCAAAGCTCCAAACCATTCCCACCACCTCAAGGCCCGCCAGACTAACAGGCAGCAAAGCATTTAATGGGTGTCAGTCTCAAAATGCTGAATCCCATCCCTGGATTATTCCCCCCTCTTTCCAGGTCTTTAGAGAATTTCCCTAAGATAAGTCAAGCCCTACTAGCAATACTCACACTGTTGTCCAAATTACAGATGGAAATATTGGCAGGCATGTTTACATCTACAGTCCTACTTCATCTGGGAAGAACAGAAAAGAGAGACAAGGCAAGCACGAACTAGCTTTAGAAGCAGAGAGAAAGAGAGGATGCATAGCTGGAGAGCAGGTACCAAGTGATAAGGAGGCAACTCTTGCAGGAGGAACATGTTTTTGGGGACCTTCACATGAACAGCTCCTCTAAGAGCCAGGCTGCAAGTCTCAAGTGTCCGCAGCCAGTCATTAAGATGGTCTGCAGCTTCTTCTGTTCACAAGTTTCCCTGGCACAGGCAACAGCTTCTTGGTTCCCTGTGCCCCAGAGTATATGTAACTCTGTGCAGAGGCTAAGAGTTTTGACACGATTCATCTATAAACGCCACATGCTGCAGCTCTCAAAGGAGGAGGGGAGGGCTCGAGAGAGGATGGGGCTCACTGCTCAGCACAGTGTTTCAACCGTTTTAAACAAGTCACCACAAACAGGCTGAAAATAGCTCCCCTAGACAGTCTAGTCTTTGCAGTAGCTAAGGGTCTGGAAGCCAGCATTGCTCTTGGAGATATAAAATAGCTTAATGCTTACACCTGGGCAACCAGTGACTCCCTCTAGGCCACCCCTATGGAAGGAAGTGGAAGAGAACTGTTGACATTGCAGCTGGACTCTCAGCCACCAGTAACAAGCACCAGGCTGGCCCTGGGAGCCTTCAGCTACAGGCTCTGCCTAGTGAAGAGCTGACAGCCCAGAAGGACCAGCACTGACTGAACCGGAAAGGTCCATCATAGGGCAATGGCCAGTGGCTAAGTCTTCCATGGTTAAACACCACAGGGCACACCACACAACGTTAACAGGTTCAGACCATCTCGCCAAGAGCGTGACTTTCGCAGCCTTAGAGAAAAGTCAGATAGCTGTAAGGGAAACAGAAGCCAGCTCCACATCTGGGGCAGTCACAAGGAAATGAAAGACAGGCAGTTTTGCTGCCTACCCAGCCAGAAGCTGAAACGAAGCTGAAATCTGCTGAGGCAGTATTAAAAAGGTGGCAGGAAAAGCAAGAGGTTTAGTGGGAAAGACCCTGTGAGAAGCTGCAGCATCTCAGGGTGTTCTACAGGGGACACCTGTACAGGTTACAGTGACTGGAGCAGAGCAGGGGTGGACAAGACAGGAAAGTCATCTGGAGCTAGAGCTGCCCATGCCTTCTTTGTTGCTCTGACTATTTGTACCATACCTCTCAGCAGCTTTTGTTCTTTTGCTTTGCTCTTCGTCTATACTGGCTTTGCTTTGGTCTTTTTCCTCTTCTCCCAGCTCCTGGGCCTGCAGGTAAAAGCAAACAGTGTGGAGTTTGCTGGCTCCTTCACCACCAAAGCCCCTCAGGACCTTACAGTGGTTCCGCTGAAGGGCAGCACTGCTCTGGTCCAGCACATCAGCACTGAACCCAAGGACCAAACGGCATCCACAGGCTGCTCCAGAATGCCCAGCTGAGTGTGCCAGCCTCCTCTCCTGCAGGTAACCAAGAGTCTCAAAACAGAGGAACGCCTTGCAGGAGCAGTTCCAGGAGCACAACTGAGAGGCCTGGGAGCTCAGCTCTCCAGGTTGTGTCAGGTTATGGTCTGGGGGTTGCTTTTTCAGTACAGAAGATGAGCTCCCTGCCAGCACTAAACACTTTGGACACAGGTTTGGTTTTTTTCCAAAGGTCATCTCACATATCCAAGTAACTCTAAACTCCCTGAAAAGCATAGGACAAAAATCTCCTAAGAGAGCAACATCACACACACACAACAGTGAAATAACATGCTGTGGCCATAAAGCAAACTGATACGTTGGCTGTGACCAAAATCACAACAGGAGTCAGTCCTGCCTTGCATCCTGGTTCCCAGGCAGATTATGATGGGCAGTATACACACAGTCTCACCTACCCAGGGATTTCCAAGTACTCACTCCACAACACATCAGTCTGGGTGCTGCTAAGGAAGCCAGCCCCCTCAGTAACACACTCTGAGCAACCTCAGTTGGCTTATTTATGACACAGTAAATACTTGAAATATGAATAGCAAATATTTGAATAACGAAGTTGTCAGCTGCTCCTTTTCCCACCTGCCAGTCACCCCTGTCCCCACAGCAGGCACACATAAGCATGCACTGCACCTTTCACCTGAGGAGGGGAAAAACTTCCCTTTTCAAGCTGTCAGCCCCACATGAGAAAGCAGCAAGGGCTCAGCCTCCCTGCTGAGGTTTCTGGTCCCCAGAAGAATAGCCCCTTCATAAATTCTTGGGGACCACAGAAACAGCAGGTGTGCTCAGCCCTTGCCATGCAGGAGCATACTGTGGAGCAGGGCCAAAATAACACAGAATTAAAACAGCAGTAATGTATGCAAATGTGCAGCAGAGCAAATAGCAGAAGGATTCCCCGCAAGTGCTGTCACCTTCCATCACATCAGCCTGGTCAGAGCTCTCCCAGGCAGCTCCCCCTCCCAGCCTCCCTCCTGCCCTGGTGTTAACTAATGACTTCAATTCCTGAGAACCAAGGAGCTCGGCAAATGTTTCCTGGCTCAAAACAGGCTCTGTCACTGCTGCCTGTGAAAGGAAAGAAGCCAGACAAATGGAGAATGAGATCTTCCTGGGAATAGGGATAACCAGTCAGAGGGTAATGCTGCTGAGCCCACGCATGGGGCCACTGCTGCACCCCTGCCCAACATGCCTTCATGGGAGGGCAGTCCCTCCCCAGAAGTCATAGGCTGCAAGAATCTCTGGACACATTTGAGAAGGTGAAGACAGCACCTGCCAGCAGGGAACCAGGGCTGATTTAAAGCCTTGTCTGTGAAATTACCAGAGACACTTGCCCCTCCTGTTGCCTCAGGATCCCCAGCAGTCTCTGCACCACTTAAACGCCAGGCTGCATCCCACAGAGGACATCTCACATGGTCACAATACAAAGGCAGTCTTGTGGACACAGGAAAGTGGGATGACACATGATAGGCCATCTCCTCCCTCTGCACAGCACAGTTCCCAAGGGAGCTCAGCAGGAGGATCTCCACACACATCAGCTTAGATCACACTCCTGCTTCCAGCTCCTCACTACCACCCTCAGTGCAACAGCAGGGCCAGCAAAGCAGGATGCCAGCACTTTAAATGCCTGTTAAGTGAAGGGTGAAAGAAGCAGCCTCCCCACCACTAGCAGAGAAGCCAGGTCTGGCAGGAAGCAGCCCACACAGCCTCTGCAAGCTACCACAGCTCCTGCCAAAACACACTAACCCAAAACCTCCAATACTGTGTGCTCATTTAGCTGACCGAGGTGGTCTTTTTTTAAAAGAGTCTTTTGCCAATATATTCAAAGAAAGGCATGCTCACTACATGGAAGTAAGCACATACCTACAACCCAGAGTCACTTCAGACTAGCCTCTGTCTACAGACACAAAAGAACAGCTGCAGTTCTGCAGGCAGCACCATTTCAAATCCACTTCTCTCCTCAAAACAGGTCTGTAACAAACTCCAAACGTGGCTGCTCCAACAAGAAGACATTTGTATGCATGGCAACTGTGCTGCAGTGAGAGGGAGAGGGGGAGAACACAGCAGGCATATGTTTTGTTTTCTCTTCGCATCTGATTAGGCTCATTATTAGGCACAAGAGAACAGGTGTATTCTCCAGACACAACCTTACAAACTGGATTGCTCCTCTCTGCTGGACAGGTGGCAAGTTTGCCACTTAGGGTCTCCTCCGGTGCAGCTGATCAACTCACTTACAATCAGAGCAAGGCTGAGTAACCCCAGCTGGAGCCTGACCCCATGCCTCGCTGTGCAGCACACTTCCAGCCAACACACTGATAAGCTGAGGTGGTGCGGGAGAGAGGTAGCTGAGAGGGCTCAATAGGAACGTGGGAATGAGAAAGCCAACTTGGCAACACACTGAGAAGACAAGGATAAAACCTCAAGATGCACAGCAGTCTTCTTCACTCAGAACTGCCCGATCATAGTTACGTCCCAGGCTAACGTGGTCTAGGAAGCACAGACACATGCACGCGTACGTACATTCCTTCGTATGCCACAGACTCACAGAAAGGAGCCTATTTTTCCCCCTACATGAAAGCAGGCAAGACAACCAAATGCTTAAAAATAAGCTTCCCTATACCAAAATCCGGCAGAGGGAGTTAATCTCCTTTTTTTCCCATTTATGCTATCATATTCTGTTACACAAATCCTTGCCATCTGCTTAAGAGAAAGAAAAGGACAAATATACTAACAAAAGAAAAAAGTAAGATAGACCCTGCTTCCCACCATTCACCAGGAAAGCCATTTATCTACACTTGTAGCGGGGCAAGGAAAGCATACATGTGAAGGGTGCGTGCATGCAAGCGCACAAGCCACCTCTACTCAAAGTTTATGTTTTGTGTACTACCTGCATCTCATCTCTGCAGAAAAAACCACACATTAGTAGTGCTAGTCTAATCCCTGACACTTAACACATCACTTCTGTTTGCCTCTGCAAAGCCTTTATGCCAATAGCATCACCCTGTTTCTAGTGCACCACAATACAGTATTTTACCTGTTCACTGATTGGTCCCTGATCACATATGTAGCACTTACCTTGCACGTGGGGCTGTCCAAAGCAGGAGACAGAACCCCCACATCCAGTACTTGCTCAGAAAGCCGACTCTGGAAGCCCAGGTCCTAAAGAAGAAAGCCAAAAAGGATCAGTGTCTGATGAGCATGCACAGGTTTTGCCAGAGATCCCAAGACTAGGCCAAAACCCTAACACCGCTTGGAATCTACACTCACCATCCCTCTGACAGCAACAGCAAGCCTTTTGTAGCACTAGACATTTGAACAATTAGAAAGGTTTACAGCATGTAGGAGATTGCTACACTAAGACTCAGGCCCACATCCAAGCATAGGTCCTAAATGTACTGCAGACAGATAGCGAGTTGGGTTTTCTCTCTTTCCCAATGTGCAGAGGCACAGGCAGGCAAGGTGGTTTATGCAGAGCTACCTGCTGGGACAATGGCAGACAGGAGTGCTCAGTAAGTCAGGATTCCCTATGGGCTTGGCCCCCAGGACCGTGCAGCACAGAGGTTCCCGTCACTGATGGTCCCTGAGGAAACTCTCCTTGCGAGGCCACGCAAGGAGTACACAGTGGTATTGCAGGGTGGCGAGCTCTGTCACGCTACCTGTGTGCGCTTCCATGCCACCAAGCACAGAGGCAGGGGTGACACACAGTATGTCCAAAGCAAGCAGATCTTCCCCCAGCCTCTACTGCTCTCATTTATGATAGTGCTGCAGATTGCCAGAGATTTTTCCTAAGAGTCAGCTCCTGCAAGTTGCCCACAAGCTATTCACTCTCTGAGAAAATTCTCCCTCCTGGCAGAGTCTCTAGGGGTCCTTGCACTTGGCTGCACACAGGGAGCATGTGCATGTGTGCGCACACATGCCCGCAAGCGAGCACTACAAAAGGTATTGTTTGAGGCTGCAGCCGCTTGCCAACACACAGGCTTGTACTAACACCGATAAATAATGATATTCTCAGCCATTCGCTGGCCATGCTGCCTCTGCTCCCACTGGCAGATGGCAATGGC
The DNA here is from genome assembly GCA_027564655.1 of Leptodon cayanensis. NCBI lineage: Eukaryota > Metazoa > Chordata > Aves > Accipitriformes > Accipitridae > Leptodon > Leptodon cayanensis. Next base: position 7,088,789 of record JANXJC010000085.1, read on the forward strand.
AGTTTCCTGCAGAGATGAAGAGATGCTGACGGGCATCTCCCACCCATCTCAGGACTACCCTGCTGCATGTTCTCCCTCTGAGACCTGCAGGAGCCAGGTCTCCCGGTCATACAGACCCCCCTTAGAAAGAGCCACTAAGTCCCTTAAAGCATAATTTTTACATTGCTTATTATTTTCCTTTTTGCAATTATCCGAGTACAGTCCCAGCTGTAAGTGACCTACTTTTCCAGGGATATTACCTCACCCACAGACAGAACCTGCTAAGTGCAGGATGACATTGCTGGCCTGTGCCACAGCTGTAAGGTCATCGCTTAGCAGTTAAGGAGTCAGGCAGTTGGACTGCAAAAGGTGGGCATAGCATTAATGTTCCAGAAGGAACATGAAGACCACACCCAAGGGGCAAGGAGCTTTTAGTGACTCACCATAGGCCGAATCAGCTCACAGTCTGAGCGGTCAGAGACTTGCAAGTCCTCCCCACAGTCGCTGGTTTCTGATGCCTTTGAAAGCTAAGAGGAGATATGTGTTACAGCCTGTACACATCTTACCCCGGCAGCTTCACCTAGGTGTTTCCAACAAGATGACAACTGATACTGGGAAGACAAATCTGGCCTCTCTATAACATAGGGAAGAAAAGGTGACTGAACATCACAGGAAAGATGACACTAAAAGTGTGACCCACAAGACAAGCCCAAAACACCACTTCACAATAGGGCAGGGGCAGGAGATGGGACCAGGGAGGGCAAAGAAGTGCTCTTTCAAATATCCCTGAAAAAAGGCACTTGCTTACTGTCCTCTGTCCCTTCTGCAAGGATCTCTGCAGCTCTTGGAACCCTCCAGCCCACCACACAGAACAGCACCATGGTCTTAAAGGGGCTTTAAAAGCACACCTTGCCATGGTTAACCACAGAAAGGACTCCTATGTTCCCCGCCATCATGAAACAGTACATTACTGTTAAACATGAACACCCATGGAGCCCTGCTGACTTCAGCAGAACTACCCAGATGCATAAAGCATGCAGGTGTCTGTAAAAGCAAAGCTTTTGACTTCAAGTTCTTCAGGACAGAGCATGTTTTCCAAGCTCAGTTTTACAGCTTATCCTTTCTTAAAGGCATTACACATCAATAGAACTAGAAAAATCATCCAAATCATCAGGAAGAAAGCTAGGTTGGAAAGAGAGAGTCTATCAGATCTCATATTCTAACATTTCCAGAAGACACTGAAGAAGAGTGGATAGCATGCATCTGTCTGGCATAGCAGTTGCAGGGGCCAGGCCATGAGCCCATCTGCACCTTGCGACAGTTAATGGTTCTTCTTCTGCCAGAGACTGCACAATCAAATACCCAGGTTCAGCTGACTGCAGTCAGCTGTTGGGCCAGTCCTCCTCCCAGAGAGTGCTAGAAAAGCCATGGGCAGACTGGAAGGTACTATGCTCAGCAGACCAGAGCTACAGCTCCAGTGCCAGCCCCAAGGTATCGTCCTTCCCCACTCTGACCTCACACCTCCCCATCGCATCCTTCCGCAGAGCTGCAGATATCGCAGCTGGCAGCTCACTTTACACTTTTGCCCCATCTCTGCATAAGCTGAGAAAAACAACAGAAGGAGAGAAACAAAGCAGCATGGACAGCTGGGCTTGGTGTGAACTTCATTATAAAACCTGCTTGCTTAGTACAGATGGCAGCACTGAAAGCCGAGACTTATTTCTCCTCCAAGACTCGAAACACGCGTCACAGTTGAGGGTTTTTGCCTGTCGGTTGCTTTGGACAGCACTTTGTGTATGCTTAAAAGAATGATTTCCTTGCTCCATACTAAAGATGCCTATCTGGGAACTCAGAGCACTCGTGCCCCCCCAGGAACACCCTGCTGATTAGGAAGGCGCTTACACTGATTTACAGAAAATGAGTAAGCGCTCAAAAAGCTTTCCTGAATAAGGGCCTTTCAAAGCAATGGGAACAGCCACAGCAGCTTCCACACCAAACCCAACCCATGCAGGCAGGTCTCTTACTTTGCCAGCATCCAGCCTGCCATCTGTTTTCAGATCAGCTGCTGCTTCTTCCCTCATTTCATTCACTATCTTTTCACCAACAGGCACGGTGTCAACAGTGGCAGCCAGGCTTGCCAGCTGATCTGCCTCAGCAGCTTCAGCAGCTGGAGATGCAACTCTAGGTTGCCCAGCACCACTGGGCACATCTGTCCCTGCTGCGCTCCTTTCCCTCAGAGACCAGGGCAGCTCATCAGCTGCAGAGATGTCACCTTCCACCTCAGCATCTTGCTTGCCCAGTAGTTCATTCCCAGTGATTTTCCCATCAGACTCCTCCTTGTTCTGGCCAGACAGGCTACTGTCAGCATCTCCGGGAAAGACTTGAACTGGAGTCGGTGGGCACACAGCATCAGAATCCAAGGAAGACTCTTGCCCTTCTTCAGCATGTCTTGATTTTAAAGACTCCTAGGTAGCAAGTCAAACACAATTATAGCTACAATGTCTTTTTCCTCCTCTCTGGGAGGATGCAGGGGTCAGAAATAGCAGGGGTTCTCCTACAGCAAGCAGCAAAATCGCAAAGCTTTGGGTGACTTCATGACCAGTTTGATTTCTTTTCATACAGTCCCTTTCAAAGGGAAGGAACTTCATTAAGGTAAATACATTCACTTCTTGGGCTCAAGCTTTTTTTTTTTTTTTTTTTTTAAATCTGTTGCTTTTTTATTCACAGGGTCTCAGTGGATAAGAGTTAGCAGTGGCTGCTGCAAAGCCCATCAGCCCCTGGGAGCACCCTGTGTGCTCTGCATTAAGCCCATTTGTACTTCCACATTGGATCTGTTCCATGAGAGAGGGAAATTTGCAAGAGACTAATACTGACATTTAACTTCTGCCTGAAATTATAAGCAGAGGCGAGCAGGCAGGATGCAATCATCCACATTCCGGCAGGATGAACTTGAGGGCGGGCACCAATTTAAGCCACTGCTCTGAGCTCAGAATGGGACGATGACTAGCTAACACACTAGACTGAGAAATGGCAGAACCCACTGGCCTTGGGAAAAAAAAATTCCGAAATAAAGCTTAGTCACCCAAAGGTTCGGCTGCCTCTCCCAGCAGTGGGGAGGCCCACAAAATTCACAATAAAGAGTGCGATAGCCAGGAGGAAGCAGGAAAAGGTTCCCTCATCAGTATGCAAACAAAACTGCTAGCACATCCTACTTTCTCACTGTTTTATTAATGTTGTGGTGTCTTGTCAAACATTAGCTGCATCCTGTGTACAGCATGTACCATACACAGACCGCATATTTTAACGATGTATTTTTATCAAAGTGTAACTGGAATGCTGTCAGCTTTAAACCCGGAGCTGCAGTAAACTGAAAGAACGTCTCCTAGCACGTCATTTGTCTGAGAGACTTTCTCAGGGCTGAGAGAGCCATCCATCAGACTAGAGAGGAGGACAGAGAAATCTAATCACTGGGTACTTTCCAAAAAAAACCTGCAGTTCAGAGCCTCACCTGCAATTTGCTGAGTAATAAATGAAAGCTTATGGCCCCTTTCCAGTTCAGTGCCTGGTTAGCAGAGGTTCACAAACATGCTGTTTAATCACTAGCCAGCCACATGAGGCTCTGCAAAGGCCTTCATAACACCTTTATTCCAGAACCCAGAAAAACGTATGCAAGTACCATTTCTGTAGTGTTACTCCAGTGAAGGAGTCCTCATTATGCTTCCTTTTATCTGGGGACTAGGGTGTCTGGAAAGTTGTGTGTCCTTTTGGACAGGTTTGCTTTAGAGTTTTCCTGAGGACCTCTCCCCAGGACATCTGACAGTGCCCAAGAAAACACATGCCAAATGAGACCAATCGGGATTCTTATGCTTGGAAAGAGTACGGAGATATTTCCTTTCAAGGAGCAGACACACCACAACAGAATATACCGATGTATCCAATAATACTGTGCACACAAAAAGATTTCTCTCCAGCCAAGTTTACCTCAGTTACTAAAATATCCCAGAAGAATTTCTTTAGCTGGTCGAATCATATTTTAAGGACAGATACAGACAAAACTTCTGTCAACTTTACATTTTCACAATCACAAACGCAACTGTCCAGAAAAGGCAACTATGCCAATCAGACACACAGGTGGAAGAGGAGGGAGGTTTTCCTTGTGCAAAAACAGGCTATGGATTTCAGAGCTAGGACAATTCAGTCAGGTTATTATTGGCTCTAGCTGATCTTTTCACAAGCTGTAACACATTTTACCTGCAGCTGAATGACACCAACTGATGTGAAATGTCTGCCTATCAAATCATTACTTCCAGACTTCCTGCAATCAGCATAAGTCTGGAGAAAAGCACGTCGATATCAACAGGATCAGGTTTTGGAAAGGCATCTCATCCAGAGATGAATGATCAGGATGAACAGCAGTCACCAAAACTGAATACTACTCATCTCAAGAAACAGGATGACTACATCACCTCTTTGGACTTTAATGTGTTGAACGTGAGAGATGACAAAAAAATTCACATTCTTCCTACCTCTCTAAAAGGAAAAAAAGGAAAAAAATCTCATACTGCATACAGAATGCCTTTGAAGGTGACATGCCCCCCCCTGGCTCCCTGATTTCAGGCTCTTCTCAGGCACAGAAGTACAGAAAGAGGGTTAGGTTTGCCAGACCTCATCTGCGTAGCATTTGCCCTTGGTTTTTAAGTTTACACCTCTCTCCAAACATGCAATTCTTTAACCAGCAAAACAAACAAACTAAGCAACTATCAGAGCCACACCACAACACTAGAAGCTGCCTACTGCATGCAAAGCTTCAGTGACACCACGCAAGCAGGACCGTGATGTCAGAGCACCACTCATCACCTCTCGCAGGCTGCCAGCTTCCTCTGCAGGACTCCTTCGGTGCTCAAGGTCAGCTTCAGCAACATCAGCTAACTGGCTGCCACAGTTTTCCTCCTCTGCTTTGCTGTTTTCCTAGCAGATGGGGTAACACATCCACTAGTAAAAGTCCTCACACCACCTTTGCAAGCTGGTAGGGTCACCCGCCTGTGACAGGTCACCGCCCCGTCTATCACCCACCGCAGGCACCCCTGGAGCAGAAAGCTCTCCAGCTGAACAGCTTTCCAGCCTCTGCTCAGGAACTCACAGGGCCACATTCCCAAACATCAAACTGTTTCTGCTCTGCATGCCTTACTGCTGCTGCTTTTCCTGCTGGCCAGCTCAATGAACTTGCTGTTCTACCAGACTCTTCCCAGCTCAGGGCTCCCTGCAAGCCATGGCTCACTACAGCACTCCTCAGCCACGCTCCCCCAGCATGGGAGCGAGCAAGGCTATGACCACAGCAACAATTCCTCCCCTTTTACCAGTCCTCCCTGCACTATTTTATAGATGTCTTTGTTTCCTGGGAACCAGCAGCACTGCTTCCTCCACAGACATCTCCGCAATAACACACAAGCTGTATTGCACAATGTTTATTTACAGAGACAGCTCCCTTTCACACATCTCCATCTGGTAAAGAAGCCTTGCATGGTAATTTCCCACCACACAAAAGACCCCCTTGACTCCCAGTGTTTACCCACAGATTGACCTGGACAGAAGGCAGAGTACTAAACCTCCCAGGCTGCAAGTGCTGCATCAGGGGATCACTTCTGCTGCCATGGGACCCTCTCCCCAGGCACCCAGAGATGCTTCCAGACCTTTTCTTCCTCTTGCCCCTTCCAGCAGTATCCCAAAGCCCTTTTGTATTTCAGGGCAGTCTCACATGCCTACAGCGACTATTCCGTCACAGATATTCAGAAGGCAAGAAAGCTGTATTCAGCTGAGAGCTAACCCCACGAGCAGCCAAGCAAAAGCCAATCTGCCCAGAAGAGGCCCTCTTTCCAAGAGTACATTCCAACTACTACACATAAACCTCACATGTCAACTTCTCCAGCATCTGACTTGGGTTTTGTTTTCAGTGCCTTTTCCCCAGTTAACTTACTCTTTGCTCCAGAAAAGCCCACTAAGGGGGGGGGGTAGCATTTCTTTCCATCTCTCCTCCCTCTTTTCCAGATGCTCATGCCATCTTTGATGCAGCCTCCGCTCTCACCCAACATCCTTGCATCTCAGCAAGTCACTAAAACCCCAAGCTAATTTTCTTTGAAAATAGGTATTCAGCCCTGATCCACAGGCTACACAAAGCCAGTTTTTTCAGCACTTCACCCCATTACTGCTTAGGTTTCCCCCTGTAGGGCTTGCTGTACAAATCCTTTCCTCCTCTCAGTTTTTAAGGAAGCTGGAGAACGGCTTGGGCTGCAGACTGCAGCTTGCTCATAGGAGTGCTTTTCTACTGCCATCTCATGGAACTACAAAAGAATTATACTTTCCAGTGGGGCACTAATATCTTATCAGGACTAAGATATCACCCAACTGGGTTAACAGAGCTTGGCTGTTGGGCGGCAATTGCCATTTCATAATGGAAATGATAATAGATTCCCAAAGCCCTGCCAGGGCACTGAAATGCCAAGACATCTCTTTGTTCCTGGACACATTAACATTTCAGTGACGAATTGGGCCCTGACAGGCTGCTTGTTGTTTGGAGATGAGAGAGTCGGGCCTTTCTTTTCCACATCCACTTTAGCATAAGCCTTTGCAGTTTCTGCCCAGCACTGTGAATGGGTTCTCCAGCAAAGTACTTTACAGCTTAATTTTTGTATGCTGTGAAAAGGATAAGGGAAATACTGTAAAACACTTTAAAAAGAAATTAATTTGCCTTTCAGATACTGGAACAGAATTTTCAAAGCAGTGAGAAAGGATTAATGTCAGCACAGTCGGCCCAAATCACCAGAGCTGCTTGCAACGCACTTCCCATTGTGCCCTTGTCATCTTAAGCCTGATCACCACTAAGAAAGCGCTGGCAGAGAGCGCACACCCACATGGAAAGCAAGCTGTCTGCACAAAGCCACGCGTGTACTGAACTCGTTGCTGAAGACCCATGTCAGAGCCATGGAATTTATCAGCAGTGCAAGACGAAAGAAAACAGGTTTTAGGTGGCCATGTGTGGTCCACATGGAAGCTTCTAAGATTCTCGTGGAACTGTGTGGCTGTGCAAGAATGGCACTTCCAGAGTACATTCCCCTCTCCTCTCCCCAGTGCCACCATCGCAACTTCAGCTGAGAACGAGCCTTCTTTTCCACACTCACTGAAAAAAGTAATGTGGAAGCAAGTGGTGCCTCTTCCTCAACAAGCCTTCCTCCCACAGCAAACATGGTGGCACCTCTCTGATCTGAGACCCCCTCCTTTCTGCTACTCCTTGGAAGAGCTGACTTGCAGCTTGCCTGTCACACCTATGTGGCTTTCAGTTTCTCCACTTTAGAACGAAACAAAGCTCTACCCTGTGCAAAGATGCCATCTCCTCCAATCCCATCTACCAAACCACAAGCATTCTCCTTCAAGCGCAAACTTGCCTTTGATACCCACACCACTGTCCCCAGTGGACTGCATCTGGCTTCTTGGACACTCCCCCCAGCCCTTTCTCTCCATCAGTCTGCTCCAGGCTGTTCCTGCTCATAAGTGACACGCGAAACTCGCCCCTTGGGCACATCTCCTGCGCTCTCACTCCCCAGCCCAGGCACTGGCTGGGCAGTGCCGCAGCTCCTCTTCCGTCTGTCTCGCATCACCCACATTCTTACCTCAGAGTCAAAGCTGCCTCCCAGGGTGCTGATATCCACGTGCAGGTTTCTGAACAGTCTTGCTGTCCCATGGAGACTCTAAAGGTATTAAAAAAGGAGATGGCCAACACTGAGTTCTGACCCCTGCAATCCCACAGGCCACACAGGAGGAACTGGGGGGTCCTAACCAGTGAAATAAGGCAGCAGACCCATTGCAATATGCCAAGGCAATAAGCCTACAGCCAATTTGTTTTGGAAATACATCGTGGCAGACATTGATTTATAGGGAGTACAAGGAGAAAACAGGATTAGATACTTTTTGGTGACCAAACAACACACAGAGGAAGTGCAGCACAAACTAAGGCACAGAATCAAATGGAACACCTGCAGTCCATCAGCTCTTACCAAGGGAGCATCACAGTTTTTCATTCCTTGAGGCTTCATGCACTACAGTTACCAACATGCATTAAGAGCCAAGGCACACAAACTACCTCATTCTCGCTTTCTTCCTCTTCGTTTCTCCTTTTATCTGGAGCCACCATGTTCAAGGAACTCTTCTCTTCACAGACCAAGCCCAGCAACTTCTTGGTCTGGCTGGTGGGCTTACAGGTCTCTACAGGCTGTCAAGTTAGAAAGAAAGGGAAGCAAGAGGACAGCTGAAGCAAAAGCGGAGATACAAACCCACTGAGACACTGGCCAGCAGCAGGAAAGCTGCTCAGTTCTGAGAATGTGCTCAGGATTACGCTGCTACCCTTGCTCTACTTAGAGCCACGTCCAAGTGGGAGATGTATTCTTTATGAGGCATGCTTTCCCTTACACCAAAGAGGCTCCTGTCCTAGAGAAGCACATCTGCAAAACCTGCCTGTGCCTAAAACACCAATTCAGCCAAGACCATAATAAAACAAGATGTTTGAAACGGCCAGCGACAAGACTTAACTCAGCAAGAAGAAAACCTTCAGTGGAGGTGTTGATTTGTATAATGGTTTGCACATGTATTGTTTTGTTTTCCTTTAAAAGATCAATTTGTTACCACTTAACACATCTGTTTTGTTGACCCAAAGGTCACATTCTATAAAAAAAAAAAGAATCATTCAACATGACTGTCAGTCTTGCATTCATCCAGAAAATTGTTCTTTTAATTTTTTTATTCTCAGCAAATAGTTGGGTGAAAACATTATTTATTAGATTACATTATCTGTACTGTATGTCATGCTTCATTTGGACACAAATCAAAGTTCTACTAAAATAAACTTAACAGACTTTTTCCCCCAATAGTAATTGAAACAATTCTTTCTTTAAATCTGCTAAACATAGCAGAAGAAAGCTCACCACAAGTTTAGCACTGGGCTCCCTAGAAATAGCAAAAGAAAAAAAAAAACATAGCAAAAGACAGAGTAAGAAAGTGGTTTTTTAACAGACAAAAGTATTTCAAAACTGACAAGAGATCACCAATACTGCCATTTAAGTTTTTATGTATCATCATGCCTGTGACCTTTTGCAGAGTGTGCTTGCCAGGGCACGTTCCCAGAGAAGACAGAGCTTTACCTGCGTCCCTGCTTCGGCCACAAAGCTGGAGTCCACCAAGCTCCCCACGTCCGAATTCAGCGACCTGCGAAGGATGCCAGCCGGAGACGCCGCAAGGCCACGCAGTGGAGCGAGGTTCCCCAGGGGCACCTGGACAGGTGTTAGCAGGGTGCCTGAGGACTGGAGTGTGCAGAAGGGACTCACTGAGAGGACAGCACAGGTGCACAGCTTACACTCCGTATCTCAGAAAAGGAGAAAGCCCTCCCCTGTGCAAACACTGCCTGCTGACACTAAACCCACCACCACTGAAAAACTGCTTGTGAGACCCCACACCCAGCCGTCACCAACACACGAGACACATAAGGAATAGCTGTTTGATTTACTCACACATGTTGCCTTCCAAAGGCCAATCTGAATATGGCAATTTACTTTACAGTAGCATTGCAATTCAGAAAAATAAATGGGCATTACTCCAAAACTGACACGAGAGAACAACAACCACACTAGCTCACACATCTGCACGTACCCACACTCGGCACCCTCTAGGAGAGGCTCCTACCCAACATCATGCACAAAAGGCAAACTGGGCAGCTTTGCCTCTGTTTGCCCTGCTACTCCGTGCATCGTGAAATGAGTGAAGTAGAAACCACTCTGATGGCAAGAAGCCTCCTACTCTTAAAAAGCTGCAACTACCACCTCTTTTTAGACCAAAATCCAGGACGCTTCCTCACCTTACACCAGTGGAAAAGTTACAGGCTGAGGAAAGCAGCTCTGCCGCAGCACATTTGTAAGAAGCTCCTGAAAGCACCTCTCCCTTTCAAAGCACCCCAAGAGCCCTGGGAGCAATCCAACATCCTCACCTCCGAGCAACACACGCTTGACATCTCAAGTTATCTTCACCTAGAAATGTGACCATTCCCTTTGACTTTGTGGAATTCCCCACCCAAGTAGTCTCACCCTGCAATACGCTGCACAGGTGAAGCCAGAAGGAAAACATGCTAGGATTTCCTCTGTAGTGTGCCAGTACAGTCAAGTGCTGTTGCTTCAGCAGAGCACGTGTGCATTCAGAAATCACAGTTCCTGTACTCTGCACCTACACAAGATTACAGACCGAGAACAGAGTTAATTCGCTCGCACACTGAGGGATGGGGAGAGGGAAGTGAATATGCACTGATCCTTCTTCCACCTAGTCACTGCCACAGCAACAGTAACAAAATAAATCACACATGCTCAGCTTAACTAATTGCTTTCTACAGATGGCCATTAGCTACATGTATGGAACAGAGGATGTTAGCTGTCCTTCAGCAAAGACAAACTCACTTCCACAGGGCTAATTAAAACTTTCAGGATAATCTGCAGTTTATCTGATATTTATAGTCATAGTTCTTATCAGTTAACTGAGCACAACCACATGCTGGTAATTAGAAACCTGAGCTAGTGATTTGGTAGAGCCGCAGCTGGGTACCAGCAACAGTAGAGCCAAGCAATTCATTAACACTACACACAGTGACCTCTCAGCTCTTTTTTTTTTTTTTTTTTTTTTCCCCCAAAAACAGGAGATTTGGTAAGTTCTTATTAAATTGAGGCAATTACTCATGGATGAAGACAAGCCAACCTGGAACATTCTTCCCAGTCAAGGGCAGGATCCTGCTACAGGCAACAGAGAGAAAGAGTTTGGGCAAAAGAGAGCAAAATAGTCCAGCTATTCACAGTGGAAGAAGGAGAAAGTCCCATTTATAGATGGGCCCGTCAGACCTGCAAGCTGCCTCAGTGTCCTAAGACCACAGTGGCAGTGGTCCAAGGACTAAATTGTGCTCAGATAAGTCATTACTGCATCCACCTGCAAAACAACAGTCCGAAACCAGTGAGAATAATCTTTCTCTTGTTTAAGAAAGCTAATTCATTCAAACATTTTCCTGTTTTTCTTTCATTTAAGAGGGAAGAGAGTCAATTTTTCAAGCTACTGGACATGGACGCAGCAGAGCTGGCTGTGACTTACGGTTTCTGTATCACCATAACCAACTCAATTGCCCTGAGACTCAAGATTCAGCAAGCAAATTTAAGCTAAAAATAGCTGAATAAGCCATTGCCCCCCAATTTAGATTGTGGTATCTCCAGGGAAAAGACTGACTTTGTAGCACGCTTACTACAAAGAGTCTTAGAGCCAAAATTAAAGATGATTTTGCATTCTATGTTGCCATACCACTTGATTTACTGCCCATCACCTGTTTTTTAGTTCAGAAGGCGCTTCATGTCCTTGCAAAGCTAAAACAAGGCATGAGTTGTGCAGCGTTTGCCACACAAGGAAGACGACAAACAATGGCTTTTTCAAGCTACCCCCCAAGCTTTAGGAAAGCCACTATAACTAATGCCACATCTGCTTCCTTGACCTCCAACAGGAGGTTTTTTGCCCCTTTTCTCCTGAAAATTAGCTTGGAAGCAAGTTTTCACACTCCCAATTCTCCTGAAATGTTTACAACAGAAGGGCCATCACAAAGGACTTTGTCCTACCTCATTCCCGCCTGCTCCTTCACCAATATCTATTTTGCTGCAACTCCCTGCAGTTTCTCTGGTTTCGGTCACCTCCACTTTTGCATGCTGACAGAGCCTGTTGCTCCCCTGGCGCTCAACCCACACTCCAGGAGCTTGATCTGTCCTCCCATTTCCTCTTTGCACTCCAGCACCATTAGACTTCTGGGCAGTGCATTTCCCACAAAAATCCACCATAACACTGACATGGTCAGGTTCTGGTCTGTGGCACCATTTCATATCCTCAGCGCTATGCTCCCTCTCTGGCTTCTGGGAAGGACTTGGCGACTGAGCTGAGGATGACCCCAGGAGGGGATGAGGCAGCAGAGGCTCTTCTGCAATGGAACACATGTCCTTCTGTCTCCCGGACTCATGGTGCAGAGAGAAGCGGTGGCTCACTCCCAGTACCTGCAGTGCATGATCATTAGGAGAACTGCTTGAATCACTGCTAGCGCACTCTGATATCAAGCCACTGCCTTTGTCATTTCTCCAGCTATCTTTAGCAGCTGAAAAGACACATTTTGATGTGGAGTCCATTGCAGAATGAAGTTCCACATCAATTCCTCTATTTGCATCTACCCCTTGGAAGCAGGGTAGTATATCTGTGGTATCTTGAGGGACTGTGGAGTTATGCTCTAGCATACCATTGCTACTGGCTACTTCCATATCTGCTCCTACTTCCATCAGCTCCATCTGCTTTGAACCCTTTCTCTCAGGTCTGCCGATTGTCTCATTGCACTTGTACACACTGATGGCTTGACTCAAAGCCTCATCTCGAACTTTCCTCTTACTTCCACTCTCAGACAACTTGCTGTGGGATCTCAGCTCTTCCTGAGCACATGGAACATCAACTGTCTCCTGCAAACCCCAGTCATATGCGAGACTGGCATCAAAAAGAGTAATTTCATTGTTCCAGTGGTAAAAGCTTTCTTTTTCTCTGGCTTGCAATATGCCTGGGCTTCTTTCCACATCCCCATGTGGTCCTGTAGATTTCTGTCTAACTGAGAGGTGATGATCAGGCTTATGGACACACCCACCCATCACATCTTTCATCTTCTGCTTTTCTTTCAGCTCTTCACCCTCAAAGAGTAGGATTTTGTCTTCAAGGGCCTCTAGCAGAGTTTTGACATTCTGAAAGTCTCGTGAATAGGATTTCTTTGACACACACAAAGGTTGCACTGGTGGCCTAACCTCTAAATTGTCAGACAGTGAGTCAGAGAAGTCAAGACATGTATAGTGGTCCTGGTGGATGTCTACACCAAAGCTGCTAAAAGAGGGGCCTTTTTCTAAAGTTTTCTCCACATCACGTAAGATCTGGCACGGTCTGCTGAGCCTGGGAGCAAGCAAGGGATGCAGTTTGTTTGGCCACGTGCCTGCAAATAGCCTCGTTGAATCACTTATGTCTGATGGTCTCCCTCTGCCTTCATCAAGGCAGCCTTCATGCCTAATCTGGATATCTGGATCTGGCTCAGGACTCTCCTGCCCTGCGGGCAGGATGGCAGCAGGCATTTGACAAAAGGAGGTTGAAGGAAGAATCCCTGGCTGTGTTTCCTAAGTACATAAATAATAGCAAGTAACTAAGACGTATCGCATATTACTAAATACAGCCTTATCTATCTAAAGTACAGATATATATTTAATACACAATTGATACATAAATAGGTGCGTACATTTTTGAGCACTTGCAAGTACATGTACACATAGAAGAGAAAGCACTCAAGTGAATGCTTGAGGCTTTCTGAGTTGAAGAGCTCTATGCCTTCAGCAACAACACAAGGCACCATCTTTCCCCAAGGAGACTGATCTCATTACCAGCAAATGGAAGATAGGGATGATCTGTTGTCACTTGGGATATAAAGGGAATTCAGTTACACTTGGAGATATCAACAGCAAAGCAGACTAACCTCACATGTCTAAACCTGCATTTGCCGCCTGTATATCATAGCAACACATGCACGGACACCACATAAACGCCATTTGTTGTCCTCTCTGAGGAAAGAAATCTTTCCAGCACTCCAAATATCTGCTGCCAAGAATAGCACCAGCATCCTTGGTACCGTATCCTTCTCAGCAAGACCATCACAGGGCTGTGGCATCCCTCCTCCCAGTGGGTCCTTCTAAACCAAAACTTCCCAACTGTCATGGGTTTGTGCCCCCAATTCTGTTGGATTTTCATCAAACTCACAAACCTGCTGGACAGGATCCCTTGTCAGGGGATCGCTGTTCCAATCCCCAAGCAGAAATGGCACAGGATCACCCTCTAGATCACAGCCACTTGTTTAACCTCTACCCAGCCCTCCCCAGAAGCACCGCAAGCAGAGCTTACTCACGGTGGGTCGCTTCAGTGACTGTGTCTCCTTCTTGTCTGTCTTCTCTTTCTTCTTCTTCTTCTTGTCTTTCTTTTTCACACTCCCACATGCCAGCAGTTTCTGTCGCTCCTGAATGACGAGCTCTTTGTAGTGACCATCGCAGGGGTGGTCCCACGTGGACTGGCCGTTAGCAAAGTTGAAGTAATAGATATCACCAGTGATATCTTGGCTGTATGGCAAAAACAGCATGAAAAGGTGAAAGAGCACGCACAAATATAGCTGCATGTACCAGGACATCAATGAAGGGGGGTGCAACGTCTCCAAGAGTCCAAAGACGCATCAGTGAAGGGAAGCGGCTCTCCCAGAGATCGCTCCCATCCTTATCCAATTTCCCAAATGCTCCTTCCCCTTCTTCCGCCACCCCACAAAGAGCCGAGCTCCCCCATCCACAGGAACTACCTCTGTTGTGGCATCTCCCCCCCCCTCACCAGCCAGTACCCTGCTCTGCCACCAACACAGGCAGCACCCAGCAAGGGAAGGGCAGGAGAGGCCAGGACTCTCACAGGACAGCTGCTGACAGATTTCTCACCAGGCCTTCCACTCGGGTGGTAACGGGGCTACAAAGCCTTCCTTGGCCAGCCATATCAGCTCTGGCTCCTTTTCAGGGTCAATCCCAATCGTCCGTGCAAAATCCTGGATGTCTAGGAAAACAGAAGAGGAATCCATGGAGATGGCCTACACCAGGCACTACGCAATAAAGCCAACCTCCTCAGCTAAAGCAACAGGGACACTGGGAAATCCCGATCCTGAAACAAAGTTGCTCAAAGCTGTCAGCGCGGCCCTGTGCGTCAGTGAGCACGTCCTAGCAGGCTGGTAAAGCTGGGAGACAAACTGCAGAATGGCATTTATCTTTGCAACCAGAAAGCTAATTTTTCAGCTCTGTCTTCTATGAAATCCCATTTATTCTAGCCTCTCCACCCATGCTCTCCCCAATTCCTGTTTTCTTAAAATGCCTCAGAGTGACTTGCACACTCGAATCTCTTATCACCACTCCTGGGAGGACAGGCATCAGTTACCTTGCTCGCTGGGAATGTACGTCTCATAATCTTCTTCCAGGATGAGCTGGTCACCAATGCGCACCATAGCTCCTGCCATGGCTCCCTGCACCTGGTGGCATGAAGGAAGCAATGCAAAAATCACAATGATCAACCACACTCGGAAATAAAGCTTCCTCATCATGCAGCGCATGGCAGAGCCCCGCAGGAAACTCGGTGTCAGGGCTGCAGAGGGGAACAAGGTGCATCAGGGCTGCCCAGCGTGGTGCAGACGGGAAGGGCAAAAAGCAAAAGCAGCCAGAACTGATGGATTCTGGTAAAGGCAGGAGGACACAGCTACAAGAGCTGGGCAGCAGGCTGCAGCTCAAAGTGCATTAACAGCACAAAGGGAGGAGAAGAAATACTACATTATTTACAAGCACATTTCCCCACCTCCCCCACAAAAGATAAGGGCTGCTGGCACTTAGTTCTGTTGTACAATTTATTCATTCACAAGGAGATTGAGCCCAGCTGCTGGCTGGGCACAGCTTGGACACACCATGCAGGGCACAGCTGGGAGCTCTCCACTTTACAGTCCAACACCTGCCCTGAGGCCAAGGGGGAAGAAGCTGCCCTGGTCTCACCACCCACAACCAGAGCCACCCTGAAGAAAGGAAAATGTGCAACAGGGCAGAGCTCTCCGCTCTGCTTACAGGGCTCTTTCACTCCGGTGCACACAAAAAATCGAATCCGAGACCTTCCACACACGCTTCACAGGGGCTGCAGAAACAGGGAGCAGAGCTGAAGCAGCAGAGAAGTTGCAAACAGACCCCCAGCCCAGTCTTTCAAGCTTCCACAAAGAAGGTGAGCACTCCCTTCAGGCACTTTTTCCAACAAGCAAAAAATAAGCTGAAATGAGAACAGGAAGAAAGGGAAAGAAAGCAAGTGGTTTTCCTAAAGCACAGCACAGCTTTTCAGGAGGAGTCCCTGGGCTGAATCAGCACTGCCTAGGGACAAGGCAGCTTCTCACCTTCCCAAAGGACATTTCAGAAGCTGTAAAAGGATGCTAATATAACATGTCCCACCGCTGGAGCATTGCTCATTTAACTCAAAGACCACAGGCAGCCATTTAGTTCCACCACAGATGGGCCCTTGAGACCCATCTACCACAGGTGTGGGCAGTTCTAAGTTACTCTCCCCACCCCAAACACCCCCAGCTGTAGCTCTGCACGGCCAAAATTGGCCAGCATTAGCCTCACACAGCTGCATGGGGAGCCGGGCCGGGCCGGGCCAGGCCAGGCAGCCAAGCAGGCTCCCTATTTATAACCCTGACGTAAAACGAGCCTCCGAAGCAGCTTTGCAAGCAAAGACGCCCTCGGGCCGGTCCCCGCCACCCCAGCAGCCGGACATGGGCAACCGACCCGAGGCCTTCCCTTCTTCTTTCCCACCGCCACAGCCTCGCTTCAACCCCTTGGCCTCGCCCCGGGGGTCGAAAGGTCCGCTCGCTCTTCTCCTCCCCCCCCGCGCCCGCACAGGCACCAAGGCGAGCTCGGGCCCCTGACCGAGACCGCCAGCGCTGCGCCGCACAGCTCACCCCCCTACCCGGCTCCCCTGTGGTGGGGGCAGCGGCCTTGGGGCCCACTCGCCGCTTCCACCAACGCCCGCGGGTTACCCGGAGCTGCGCACGTCGCTTCCGGGTTCCGGCCGCCCTAGCAACGACGCTAGCCCACCCCCCCCCCCCCCCCCC
>JANXJC010000085.1:7105768-7149061 GCA_027564655.1 Leptodon cayanensis
AGAGGGGGGGAGCCGGGGGGGTCCGCGGCTGCACGCGCTTCCGCCGGCGGGCGGGCTTTCCGGGGCGGGGAGCGCCGCGCCGCCATGCCCGCCGCCCCGCACGGCCCCGGCGCGGCCGTCCGGCCGAGGCGCGGGGCGCTGCGAGCCCGCTAGGCCCCGTCCGCCGGGAGGAGGGCTTTCCGGGGCGGGGAGCCGCCGGTGCGGCGGAGGGCGCGGGCAGGGGCCTGCGGCGATGGCGACCGCCTGGCCCTGGCTGCTGCTGTGGCTGGGAGCGGCCACCCTGCGCGCCCGCCCGACCCCCCCGCGTATCCGGCTGCCGCTACGGGGAGCCGCCGGCCCGCCGCCAGGTCCCCGGGCCCGCCGGGCACCGGGGGAGGCCGAGCGGGCCGGCAGCTTCGTGGAGATGATCGACAACCTGCGCGGCAAGTCCGGGCAGGGCTACTACGTGGAGATGACGGTGGGCAGCCCCCCGCAGAAGGTAGGGACCCGCGGAGGTGGGGGGTTGCGGAGAACCGGCAGCCACTGGCTTGCTCCGGCCCGCCGTGCATCCCTGTCTCCCTCCCCATCGCAGCAACGCTTTCGCTGCTGGCTGTTGCCGGGAAGGGGGTGCCGAGCTGCGTGCCCACTGCCCCGAGCCGAAAGGTGCCACCTCGCAGGAGCTGGCGTCGGGGCGCCGTTCCCGCCCGGAGCAGGCATGTGCCGGCGCCAAGGAAGGCACGCGGCGGGCGCTGCTCCCGGTTCCAGGCAGCCGGCACCCATGCAGAGCCCCGAAAGGAAAGCCCGGCTTTTCCCCTCCCAGCAAGCTGGCTCCAGCCGGGGCGCCCGGCGCGGCCCGGCACGCGCTGGTGGCAGAGAGCGACGCAGGCTGCAGAGTCACAGCACCACAGCCGCACAAACCAGGTCTCCGGGTTTCGCGTCGTCCCCCCTGCGCCGGGGATTGATTCTCCTCACCGGCAGGGAAAGAGGGAGGAGATCCGGTCTGAAACCTAGTTTTGCCCGGGATTTCATCATCTTTGGCCCGGGACCTGCCACGTGTCGCAGCTGCCGGATGATTTCCATGTGGACCACCTGTTCCCAGGCGCTCATGTGTTTCCGAAGCCGTCACCCTTTCGGGCAGCGCCTTCCAGCCTTGGACTCCTTCCAAGCGTGAACGTGGTGCATGTGCGCGCGCGCCAGAGCAAAATCCCTCCAGGCGTTGTAATGGAATTAAACGATTCACGTGAAAGAGCATGGCCGTGCGTGCACAGGAAATCGGGGAGCAGGGAGGATGTTTACCTGCGGGGATGCACGTGTCCTTCTCAAAGGCACGCGTCCTGTCTGGGCACCCTGCTCTTCCCCGCTGCTCCAGTTCTCACCTCACCTTTCCCCTCACCTTCCTGGCACTGGCAAGGAAGTTTCTTCCTCTATTGAGCTTTAATTTCAGGTCTGAGCCATGCTGTGCCGTGAAGTCGTCGTCAGTGGTTAATTGCTCTTGCGCACCATGTCCCTTAGCACGTCGGTCACACTGCTTGCTTGTGCCAGGCTCCCCAGGACCGGCTGATTCATAAATAGGTGGGGAAGAGGGCAGAAGCCGAGCATCAGGATCCGGAGTTTTGGGACGGATGGCGAAGGCTCGGCGCCTCTGCACATGGGTCGGGGCTCATGGCACTGGGGCAGGAGCCGCAGCTGCCGCTGAGTTGCCCGGAGGGGCTATCGCTTCCAGGGAGCAGCCAAAGGCTTTCAGACAGTGTCCCCGCTGCACGTGTCCCAGCCTCGCCAGTTCACTTGTCGTGTCCTGGCCTGAATCGGTGGCCGGGCCGAGTCTCAGGGATGCAGGTCCTCTGCCTGACCCCTGTCAGCAGGACGGAGCCTGCAGGGCATGGGTCCCCGCCACTCACGTAGGCACGTTGCACCCGCCAGCCTGGTGGGGACTGGCCGGGGTGGTTGCATGCAGGGCCCCGGTAGCAGCAGCTTGCCTCACCTGCCTGGCATAACGGCTGCTCTCGGCTGGGCGGGAGCAAAAAGCCTCCCTGCTGCCTGCGTCCTTGCTTGGCAGCATCAGCTCAGCAGGTCTTCCTCCAGGGAAACCCGTCTCCTCTGGGTGCCCCAGGGATGGGCAAAGATGAGCTGTGTGGAGCAGATGGCCCTTGACGGCAGATCAAACAGAGCCGGCCCGGGCACCGCGGCAGAGGCTGCAGGTGCTTGGTTGCCAGGGGAAGGTCAGGCTGTGCGGCAGGCGCTCACCCGGGAGGGGATGCTGGAGGGGCAGATGTGCCTCTCTGTTCTTTACCCGTGGCCTAAAATGGTGCCCTAGGTGAGAAGCCAGCCTGGGGTCGGGGGAGACCTGTCCCCCAGCAGGGCAGCAGGGCTGGGGCCAGGGGTTCCCAGGACGTGCTGCCTGTGGCTGGGCCCAGAGACAACTCCAGCACAATCGGCATGAGCATGTTATCCACCTCCCTCTCCCCTCTGACTCTGCGGATTAAGTGCCAAAGCCCTGGCATGCTGCTGGCTGGGGCGGTGCTGGCGAAGTGGCCCCCCGCCCCAGTCTGAGGGTCAGACCTCACCCCCCAGCTCTGCTGCCCAGCATGGCTGGGAGCCCCATGGAGCCCTGCAGAGCCCCACTCCTGCTCTGGCAACCCCCACTGCGCTCCTTGCAGGGCGGAGGGGGCCGCAGGCAGGGTTCAACTGGGGGCAGGATCCGGCCGGCCCCGCTGGCGGGATGTCTGCCAAACCCTGCCTGTGAGCTGGTAATCCATGGCACGGGCAGGAATGAAGCGGGAGCAGAGCTCAGCATACGGATGGCCAATTAGCAGACCCAGCGACCCATGGTGGCTCGTATACCGTGGATCCTTCCGAGCAGCTTTGCGAGCATGTTAGGTTTTCCGGCAAGGGGAGCCCGGGCACCCTGTCTTGCTGCCACTCTCTCCGGCCCCACGACACCCTGCCAGGTGCTCGCCCAATCCTGCCTGTGGATTCCGGCACCAGGTGCAGGGGCTGAGACCAGGCTGTGCTGCGAGAAGCACTTGCACTCTGCACGGCACCCAACAACGTTAGCTCTCAGTGCAACACCTTGATGTCGCCGACTCCCGCTCCACCACTGCGTTCTCTCACACAGCATCTCTGAGCCGTCCCTGGACATGGAAGAAGAGGGCCCCCGCTCAGCTCGGGGCTCGGCACCACTGCACGGCATCCTTCCTGCCTCCTGGGCCCCCCTCCCCGGATGCAACAGGCACCAGGGCAGCCTCCCTGCCCTGCCTCTGCCTGTCCCTCTGCTGCTGCCAGGGCAAAGGGCCCTTCGTGGCCACGTAGGGTGGGCTGAGCCCTGCCAGCCCCGGGGTGGCAGCACATGGGGCTGTGCCAGGGTGCCCAGGCCCGCCGGCGGCTGCCCCCTGCCAACGGTGGGGCTGGCACTGAGCCCTGTAGCTGGGCAGGGGCGAGCAGGGCATGCCCTGGCCCTGGTCAGGAGGGCAGAGCCAGGCTTGCCACCCGGACAGGGACCCAGAGACGTGGCTCCCCAGGAGGCAGACAGCATGGTGTGGCCACCGCGTGCCAGGCATGGGGATGGGGCAAGCGTTGCTTGCCTGCGGCGCCAGGCAGAGCCAGGTGGGTGGCACAGCAGGGTCTCCCGCTGCAGTCCTGAGCCTCCCTGTCTCTCTTCCTTCTCCAGCTGAATATCCTGGTGGACACCGGGAGCAGTAACTTTGCTGTGGGAGCTGCACCTCACCCCTTCCTCCGGCGATACTACCAGCGGCAGCTGTGAGTATGCTGGGGGGACAGAGAGAGCGCAGCCACCGCTCCGTGTGCCCGTGACGCAGCCCCAGCCCCACAGAGGCATGCTGTCCCTTCTTGCTGGGGCTCTGGCCAGACCCTGCTGGGTACCGCCAGCCTCCAGGCTGGCTGGGTCCACACCGCCCCTCCTGTGCCCAGAGAAGGAGGGACCCCTTGGCGGCCTGTCTGCCCTCCCGCAACGTTTAGGACGATGTCTGGGTGGCCGGCCGTTGCGCACAGCAAACAGCCACTGGGCTTGTCCCCTGCACACCCTGTGACAGCCTTGGCCCAGGCTGCAAGGAGCCATCCTGGCACTTCACCGAGCTGCGTGCGGTAGGGCTCCTCAACAGCCCCACGTGTGGAGACACATGCTGCCCTCGCCCAGGCATGCCAGCCTGCGGGATGGGCATGCCTCTAGGCTCACAAATGCTCGCCTACGCATGCATGTGGTCCCACCGTCACCCAGCACGAGGGCATCCGCTCCTCCTCCACACCAGTTTTACTCCAGCTCTTTGATGCCGTTGCAGGTCCAGCACCTACCGCGACCTGCGGAAAGGTGTGTACGTGCCCTACACCCAGGGCAAGTGGGAAGGGGAACTGGGCACCGACCTTGTCACCATCCCCCACGGCCCCAACGTCACTGTCAGAGCCAACATTGCTGCCATCACGGAGTCAGACAAATTCTTCATCAACGGCTCCAACTGGGAAGGGATCCTGGGGCTGGCATACGCCGAGATTGCCCGGGTGAGTCCTGGCTAGCAGTCGGCCGGGCCCTGGCTCTGCCGGGCCCTGCTGGCAGCCGTGGGCGCCATGGCCCAGCAGGGTTCAATTGCCTCTTTCCTCGGCTCTGCTCAGTCCCCTGGGGCCCTACTTGCAGCTGTGCCGGTGACCGTGAGCCCTGCTCCAACAGCACGCAGAGCCAGGATTCCTGGGAGTGCAGCGGTCCCAGCAAGGGGAGCTCCTCCGGGCACAGAGAGCCCCTGGCGAAGGGATGGCACTGACCCATCCCTGTCCTGCCTCTGCTTTTCTCCTCCCACCAGCCCGACGACAGCCTGGAGCCCTTCTTTGACTCCCTGGTGAAGCAGACCCGGGTGCCCAACATCTTCTCCCTCCAGCTTTGTGGGGCGGGCTTCTCGCCCAATGAGACGGAGGCCCTAGCGTCAGTGGGAGGCAGCATGGTGAGCGCTCTGCAGGCAGCTGGCAGGCCGGGGGAGGCCAGTGGGGCTGCCCACGGGAGACGCAGCCCGGACGGACGTGGCAGCATGTGGTGGCAGCGCCTTTCTGTCTCCGCTGCAGATCATTGGTGGCATCGACCGCTCGCTGTACGTGGGTGACATCTGGTACACACCCATCCGGAAGGAGTGGTACTACGAGGTCATCATCGTCAAGCTGGAAGTCAATGGGCAGGACCTCAACATGGACTGCAAAGAGGTGAGGGGGCCGTGAGGGAACCCGCCCTACCGGGCACACTGCTGCTGGAGGCATCCGCCTTTGATCCAAGGGGGGAGTGGGAGGGGAGCGGTGCTGGGGTCTGGCGCCTAGGTCACTCCTCCTCTTCTGCCCCCCAGTACAACTACGACAAGAGTATCGTGGACAGCGGGACCACCAACCTCAGGCTGCCAAAGAAGGTGTTTGAGGCTGCAGTGAAATCCATCAAAACAGCTTCGTCGGTCAGTGAAACCCACCCCTCTCCTGTGGGCACGTGCCTGGGGCCAGCGCAGGGCTGCGGGCAGCACGGCTGCCCCTCACCAGCCTGAGCATCTCTGCTGCCTGCCCGCCGTGGCCCCGCTCACCTTCCCTTCCCTTCTGGCAGACGGAGAAGTTCCCGGACGGCTTCTGGCTGGGGGAGCAGCTGGTTTGCTGGCAGGTCGGCACCACCCCCTGGCACATCTTCCCCGTCCTGTCCCTCTACCTGATGGGGGAAGCCACCAACCAGTCCTTCCGGATCACCATCCTGCCCCAGGTGAGCGCTGGCCCGGCCAGACCCTGACCGGTGCTGAGCAGGCTGGAGCTGGTTGCGTGGACCGGACCATGCCGGGTGGCTGCGCACAGCTGCCCACCCCCAGGAGCTCTGCCCCGTCCCCTCTCCTGACGGCACCTCTCTTCCTGCAGCAATACCTGCGCCCAGTGGAGGACGTGGCCACCTCTCAGGACGACTGCTACAAGTTTGCCATCTCCCAGTCCTCCACAGGCACTGTCATGGGCGCCGTTATCATGGAGGGCTTCTATGTGGTCTTCGACCGTGCCCGCAAGCGCATTGGCTTCGCCGTCAGTGCCTGCCACGGTGAGGGCTGGGCCCGGAGGGAGGGAGAAGCGGAGGGGACGCGGATGCGCAGGGGTGGCACGGCGGCTGGACCCCTGCCTTCTCCTGCCCACAGTGCACGATGAGTTTCGGACGGCTGCTGTGGAGGGACCCTACCTGCACTCCAACATGGAGGACTGCGGCTACAACATCCCACAGACGGACGAGTCCACCCTGATGACCATCGCCTACGTCATGGCAGCCATCTGCGCCCTCTTCATGCTGCCCCTCTGCCTCATGCTGTTCCAGTGGCGCTGCTTCCACTGCCTGCGGCGGGACCATGATGACTTCGCTGATGACATATCCTTGCTGAAGTGATGGCAGAGCGTGGGGGCAGCCCCGGGGGCCGCAGCTGAGGCAGCGGGGCAGGGAGAGGTAGGTCCTTTCTCCGAGGGCCGGAGCATGGAGGCAGGGTAGCAGTATGGGGAGCTCGGACCCTCAGCCCAGGCTCTCCTGGCCCTGGGGGACTCGGTGCCCGGTGGAGCTGGCGGGCTGGGAGCAGCCGTGGGAGCCCCAGGCCCAGGCTGTGTTCGTCCACGACCTCCAGAAAGAGCATGGCAGCTGCGGAGGTGGGTGAGGGCGCAGCAACCCCGTCCTGGGGGCCGAGGGTAGCATCTCTGCTCCGGCACCCAGCCTGTCCCAAGCTCTCCTGCCCAGCCCAGCCCTGCCAGGCATGGCAGAGTCACGCTGACAAGCCACTCCCTGCCTGTCCCCTGTCGCCCTCCATCCCTGTGCAGCTGCCCCTCTCAGGACGCCACCGGCCCAGGGTTTCCATGCAGGGAGCTGTGCATGCGTGCCTTCCCCGTGCGGCTCCCTGCGCGGGACACCTGCCTGAGCCGAGCTTCAGAGTTCCCATCTCTGGAGCCTCCCGTCCCCAGCCCCGGGCTTTTCAGAGACAGCCACGCAGGGCCAGCCTGGGGCTGCCCGGACAGGAGCAGCCAGAGGCAGGGGTTTCCCTCCCATCCTTCTGCTTCCCCCATACACGTCTCGCTCCAACATTTCCCGTGGCATTTCCCCTGCCCTCCCAAACTGTCCTTCTGCTGCTGCCAGCCCCGGGACTCCCTGCGCCCACCCTGCCCTCCCGCCGGCCTCCCGGGACAGGCAGGAGGAGACGCCCATCGTCTCCCTGCTCCACTTTCGCTCACCACGTCCCTTTAAACTGCCTCGCCTTCCTTCCAGCAGCAGCGGCGCCTGCCACGGAGAAGCCAGTGGCTGCTTCCCTCCCATCCCAGGGAAAACAGCCTCCCGGTTCAGGGACGTTGGCAATCGCCCCCACGGGCTGTGTGGGGAGGGAAAAAAGCAGCATGTCCCCCCTCTGAGCACCAGGCAGCCTGCTATGCGCAGAAACCGCGTGCCAAGAGAGAGCGAAGTACCCAACCCCAGTGCCGGCCACTCCCTGGCCCACCCGCGCCCGTTTGAAAGCCATAGGGGAGCCAGTGCCGGGCTCGGCCAGCTCCCGCCCGCAGCCCCTGCCCTGCCTCACCGCCGGTGAGTCCCACGGCAAGTCCCACAGTGGATCTTCTCTGCTCGCTCAACGAGTCTGCGTGTCCTGGCTGGGCCCCGGCTCCTGCTCCCTCGGCGTGAGACACCCTGGCAGCTTGGGGGCTGTGGGGACTGCAGCATGTCTTATTTTTTAAACACACGGTTGTATTTATTCCAGGTTTTGGGGTTTTTTGTTGTGGGTTTGTTTTTTTTTATAACGCAAGTCACTGGTAGTGCAGCTGCGCAGAATCAGAGCGTGTATATAGCAGGTCCCACACCGTGCACGGGTGTACAAGTAATGGTCGCTTCTCACCTGTACAAGATACACATATATCTATATTTTTAATTCTAGCGCTGAAAGCCACTGTTCCGAACCTGACATTAGGGGGTTTGGTCCTGTTTTGTTTTGGGGTTTTTTTAAATACTTTTAGCCCTCTGCTTAGTCCTAGGGCCTGGGCCACAACCCAAGGCTAGGGCTCGCTCAGCAGCGGTGTGCTCGGGTGGAAGCACTTTATGGATCAGGGGCGGCCCGAGTTGGTTTCAGAGGAGGTGGTGGCAGTGATGGAGGGATGCAGGAGGAGGGCAGGGCCGGAGCATGCAGAGCAGTGGTTCACGAGCTGAAAGGACCTCCGCCGCAGGCTCACCACCTCCCTTCCCCTGGGCAGACGCCCTTGAGCTTGCAGGCAGTTGATGGTGCTGTACTTCCTTACTTCTCTGCCTCCAACCTGGACAGGAAAGTCCTTCCTTTCAAACACCGAGATCCGCTAATTAAAAGGCAACGTTCCTCCATGAGCAAAAGAGGGGGCTGCCTGTGGCGCAGGGGCCGAGCTGGCAGCTGCCCAGTGGAGGCATGCGCGAGAGCCCAGCTACCGCTTCAGCTGGGGACAGGGGCTGGGGGCTGGAGCGCTGCCAATCTGCAGTAATTGCTAAGCATAAAGCCTGTTAACTAAACCCTGCGGTTAAGTATTTCATTGAAAAGGCAGCGAGGGAGCCAGCGCGCACAGCAGGAGGAGGAAACCCACACCGTGTAGGCGAGGCAAGCCAGGCACCACCACAGCAGCCCAGTACACGCGCCCCTCCGCTGTCCCACTTCGCTACTAGCACCCTCGCAAGTAGCATCCCCTTCCCCTGCCTTGCTCCGGAGCGGCGAGCACCCACCGATTCCGTTCCAGTGCAAGAGGGCAACATTACGCAATTGCAGCGCGCCCAGGACCTCCCCCTCCCCAGGATCCCAGAGACTCTGTTGTGGACCACTGCCTTAAAATGCTGGCAAGCGTGTGCGTGTGTGCATGTAGAAAGATTCGGATAGTGGCCAAATTCAGGCATACTGTGCCCCGGCAGCGCTTGCGCTGACTGACCCCGAGGCATAAGTGCCTCTAGCAGTGCTGAATTCATGCCCCAGACTGCAAGTAAGGGGAAAAAAAGTTCTAGAAAGTCAGCGCAAGATTTAAAGTGGGGCTGAGCACCTTGTAATCCCACCGAAATCCATGGAGAAAGCGCTGGTGCCTCAGCCCATGCTTTAGGAGAAAGTACAGGAGAGGGGAAACTAGAACTGCAACAGGTTGGTTGGTTATCCTGAGCTGCAGCGTAGCTGAATCCGTTTGCTCCCAAGCGCTCCCTCCCCAGGGCCCAGAGTTACAAGAGGGAACACCGGGTCAAGGCGTGTGTGGAACTCTGCCCCACAGGAGGGGGACGGGAACGGTTACCGCAGGTCATCACTGTAGGCTCCAGTACTCTGTAACCCATTGTCTATGTAAGAACGATGAATGTTAACACGGTAAATTATTATTACATTAAAAAAAGACCACAAAAAAACGCTCTTCATCTGCGACCTGTTCACTGCCAAGAGGGGAACTACTGGACGAACTACTGGGTGAGCACCCACAGCGCCAGATGGACGCAGCATGGGGCCGGGCACAGGGCAGTGAGGCTTCCCGCCAAGGGGAATGGTTTGCAGCAAGTGTGGAGCTGCCAGAAGTGCCAGCCCCGCAGAAGAAGCCATGGGAAGCTAAGCAGGAAGAGGCAGTTACAGCAGCCACCAGCATCCTGGCGAGCAGGTTACACTTTAATACTCATTCACAAGGAAGCCAGCAAGGCTGTGAGCTAAGAAATAAGGAGGAGCACCAGATCACTGCATAATATACACACTTTATTTATGAATTTGTATGTATACAGACTTTCTATACACACATTACCTATATAATAAAAATGTACATGTGTATACATGGTCGTATAAATATAGAACTGTAGAAATCTTAGAACCAATCCTGTCTATTCACAGCAACTCCTCCTGGGGGACCGCTTTGTTCGAGTAGCTGTCATTTGAGACTTGGACAAAAGGGGCAAGTGTCATTTGTGTTGGTTTGTGCCCAGAATTTGATGCACTGGAAGAGAGAGAATTCGTCAAGAGCCACCGGCACAACTCAAAGGTGCTGTGAACAGAGCATGGCACTGCTCTTCCAGAACAGGGCTGGCAAGGGCACTTGTTTTAAGGGATGGTTTCTCTGGCTCCTTAGAGACAGCCTCCATCAAAAGGTCACCATGTGGAGAGAGCCCTCCTCAACACATGGTTTTCCATTTCCTCAGCAGTTGCTGAAAGCCCCAGAGCCACTGGGACGAGCGGTTTGCCTACACAGGTGAACCACTGCCAGCACTGTGGGATGAGAAAGTCTCCTCCTCTTCCCAAGAGCTCCTGCGCGCAGGCCCACGGCGCCCAGACACCTGGGCAATGGTGGCACCTCTCTCCCTCACCCTGTATTCTAGATCCTTCCAGACCGTCCTTCTCCGGGAAGGCAAAAGGCTGGGATCTAACCCTCATGGCAATGAGCACAGGCTCAGGGGCAGCAATAACGACAGCCCAGTCCTAACACCACCACCAAACGGCCCCTCAGGGCAGCCCAGCCTAAGAGCACAGAGAGGAAGGGCATGACACGATGCAGAGAAGTTGCTTATTGATCACACCGTTCCCCTGGGAAGATCTCCGGACAAGAGGGACTCGCTACACACGGCCAGGGCCCCCGAAGGGAATCGGCACTGGCCACCATTACCAGGCACCCAAGAGCAGCACACAGTGGGGAAGCACACTCACCTCCTTGTGCAGCACGTGCGAGCAGGCCATGGGGTGAAGGTCACCAGGCTGCACAAGCTTCTGGCACATTAGACACAGCTTACAGGCAGCCGGGGTCTGGGATGGGCAGCGAGGGAACAGAAAGGAGACAGGCATGGAAATCAGGCACCCCAGCTCAGGTCATGTATCCCACATTCCAGCTACTTATCCCACCAGCTGCAGCCAGAGGCCACAGTTTGCCCGATTCCTGCCTCTGCCCGTTGCCATCACATGGCGTCAGAGCCTCCGACACCTCTCTTGTGGCCACTCCCCTCCCTTCTACCTCAGCAGCCCAAGTAGCTGCCTGAGGAGAGAGGTCCCAGCTTCAGTGGCTCATCCTTTCGGCCACCTCTCAGAAGGGCTCCCTCCCTCCGCTTTCCCTGGGGATGGTGAAGCGCTTTAGGAAAGCCAAAAAGCCTTACGTGCGACGCTGTTCCAGGGTAAGCCACCTGGGCTGGGGGCAGGAACATGGGCGTGCTGATCTGAGGCAGCGGAGCAGAGAACATGGGGGCCCTGATTCGACCAAGAGGCTACAGCAAGGCAAACAAGGCACATTGGAAAAGCCCAGAAGGAAAGGACAGCTGAGTTACCCCAAGTCACTGCGGGAAAAATCACTCCCTCGAGCCAGCCTCAATCAGCAGAAAGGGGAACCCAGGGGTAACGCCTGACGCACGGCCCAAGCCTGAGCCCTGCGCAGTCCAAGCAGCGGGCCATGTGCGGCTCAGTCTGCCGGGAACCGGGGAGCAGGCGCGGCTTCTTCCTGCTACCCAGCCTCCCCTTCCCAGCAGCCCTCCGCAAGGAGTCTGGCGGGCCCCCGCCAGCCCCCCGCCACTCTCCCACCTGAGCCCCGGCCGCTGCCCGCTCCTGCTGCTCTGCCAGCTTGGCCGCCACCAACTGGTTCAGCTCCTCCATGGTCAGGCCCGCCATGGTCCTCCGAGCCGTCTTGATCTGCTGCAGTATGTTGGTGAGCTGGGCCCTGCATGGACAGCAGTCTGCTGAGAGCTCCCAGCCACCACCAGCGAGCTGAGCAGCCCCTGCAGATGGGGACCCTCTGTCCAAGGCCCCTGCAACACCGCTCCAGGCGAGCCAGCCACCCCAGCCCTGGGGGAAGCCCGTATCGCAGCGAAGGAGTGCGCGCTCTCAACCGTCTACCCTCTCAATGACGCGAATCGCATGCTGAATGAGCTCCTCTCCCCAAAACGCTGGGGAAAGAGTGGGGAAACCCCAGCTGGAGTGAGACGGTGCCCACCCGTCGTGCAGCCAGGATGCAGCACTGTGGAGGCTGAAGGATTTGCCCGAGGCAGTGCTGGGCATAGGAGGCTCTTGGCTGAGCTCAGGTATGCTTGCTGTCCTTCAGACAAAGCTCCCACCGTTTCTCATTCCCAGCGCTATGGCAATCCTGACAGAAAGCACCCAGCCTTTGCTCCTTGCCTTCAGGCTTCCCTCCCTTCCTCCAGGCCCTGCCAGCAGCAGGAGGAGCTCCGCTTCCCCTTATCCCAGCTCACGTCCCACATCAGTCTTCGCTCAGCGGGAAGGACAACGTGAGACACTTACTTGTTGCACTGCGGAAACCGAGCCAACAGCTTCTCCAGCAGCTTTTCCAGCTTATCGGCTGGCTGCAGCCTGTGAAACTCTGGAGTGACGTTAACTCCTCCCAGGCCTGGTGGAGGAGGGATGGAGGCGGCAGGAGTCACGTGAGGGCTGTGCGTGCCAATAAGCGATGCTACTACCGGGCTGTTTCTTCCCTGGGAAGCAGGCAGCGGTGGGGAAGGCTGGTTGGGCCTAGATATAGCAGGGTTCAGGAGAGGAAAGGAGAGCGCCCGCGGATCAGCACTCGGCATGACCATGGGAACGGGAACTGGTCCGATGGGAAAGGGGAGCCTGGGAGTAAGGGATGGGTTGGGCTGGAATGCCGTCAGCATGAAATCTGTCTGAGAAAGAAAAACCGGAGGAGAAGAAAAGGCTGGTTAGAATAAGCCCATCTGAAAGCAGAACCAAGCGCCTTCCTCCCCAGCCAGCCACAAGGCAGGCTGAACCACAGGCACTGGCACCTCTACTTCTCGTGGTGAGGGAAAGAGACCCTTCCCCTCCTCTCCAGGGACAGCCAGTAAGCCCCGACAGACGGGCGACAAGCACAGGACCCCTGGAAACGCAATCCCTCCTTCAATGCACATGGCGCAGGCCGTGCCAGTTACGGGCTGGCGGGCAGGGCGTTCCCCAGAGCCCCACAGCAACTTCCCAGCAGTGAAAGCTTGTATTTGTGAGGCTGGAGGGGCACTCACTTCCGAGGGTGGAGGTGGCAGCGTCGGGGTTGGGATCTGCGGGAGGCTGCTCAGCTTTGTTCCATTTCTCACCATCTGAATGTGGTCATTGAACTGATCCTAGCAGAGAGGGAAGAAAACAGACGCATTTATCAAAGCCTCTGCCTGCGGAAGTTCTGGGCACTGTGTCCCTAGAACAGGCAGATTCCCCTGCCTGGGCAGAGCATTCTAAGCCCCACAATGGTTGCAGGCCCTAAAGCAGACACAGTTCAGCTCCACAGGAGTCGAGAGAACGCAAAAGGACCCGGAGGGTGAAACAGCATAACAGACTCTGCAATTAACCCAACACACCGCCTTCATATCCGCGTGGCTTGTCCACACACGTGAGCCCAAAGAGGCAAGCAGAAGATCTCTGCAGCCACTGGCAAAGGCAGACCGACTGTGCCGTGCTTTTGGGCACACAGCTGCTTCTAGGTCTTGGTCCTCTCCCAAAGAGAGTTGAAACTAAGCATGCCAAGCAGCATCAATGTGAAGAGCTGCTCAGTGTTAGGCAGGGAGCCGTCTGGCGGGAACTTACTCGGACGCTTTCCTTGGTCATTCGTATCCTGTTCAGCCTCATCTCCCACTCCTGCTTTGGCCTCATCGTCTCCAGCGTGGGTGGTGCAGACCTGCAAGTGCAACTAAACTTTCCCACTTGCAACTGTGCTCTCACTGGCAGCGAAGTGGAAGCAACTAACATCCCACACCCTCCGGCCTTCCCCCATCGGGGGTCCCCTCCTCCGGCTGGGCGGGAAGAAGGGCTCACAGCCAGGCAAAGAACCCCACAAGAGGAGAGCGTGTACTGATCTGGTGGACAGACACGCGGACATCACAGTCAGTGACGTGCCTACAGCACTCAGTCTAGAGCATGGCACACGTTCAGCAGACGAACAGTAATGGGGAGTAAGCACAGCCTCACATACCCTTGTTCTGCAACATTACTGAATCACATTATTTCAGTCAGAAAGCCCTGGGAAACCTTCAACTTCTTCAGTCAAACCTCCAGCGTAAGCAGAGGAAGAGGAGATGGGCCCGCAGGGAAACCCTGCCGTTTCCGAGGCCGCACAGACTTACTTGAGGTAGGTGAGGTGCAGCTCTGCTTCTTTTTCTGCTTCTTCTAGTTTCAACACCAGCAGCTCCTTTCGGCTCTCCAGGGACAGGATCTAGCAGAGAGAGGCCCCACACGAAGGGCAGTTTTTGCGCTCCCATTTCTTGCTGCCAGACTGCCACAGTAATCTCTTCACTAAGCACCATTCTAAGTGCACCAGGGCACCGGTCCCGACTAAAGTTTACTGATGCTCGTTTGTCCCTTCTTTTGTCCCACGAAGAGGGGGGACTTAGCCTCCTCCTCTACTGCTCCAAATTTCATGTAATCATTCGTTACGCCCCGGAATCTTAAAAAGACTCTCCTCAACAAATGCTTTGCAGGAAAGGCGTCACCTACTAACCTCTGCTTTCCAGGCCCGTTCTGTCTCCTCGAGAATGTTCCTGTTGATTTCATTGTGCTGGTTCTTCAGCTTATCTAGCTCCATCTCCCACAGCTGCCTGCACACAGAAACAGAACCGGTTAGCTTCAGAAACAGAACCAGTCAGCTTCAGCACTGGAATGGTGTGGAACAGGAGAGCTGACAAACTCCCGCAAAACAGATCGATCCTTGCAGCTCTGGATGGGGTGGAACCGTGGAAGATTGGCAGCTTCCTCACCATGACACCAGCCACCATTACCAAGGCTGCGTGAGTCACCGTCCCAAGAGTGAGTTGCCCCAGAGCACGCAACCACCCAGTGTGCAAACACGCTGTGCAAACTGAGGAGAGGGGAAGTCCCCTTGACAAAATTCCATCCAACTCCAGGGACGGGTGCACCGGTCTGAACCAGGAAGTGACCCGAAGCAGCACACAGAACGAAGCCGTTCTGATCCTGCAAGAGTTTCAAGCTGGCCCTTTCCACCTGCATTACGTCCACACCTACACCTGGACCTGGAGCTTCTCTGCCCAGCTTGAAAACAGCAAAGCGTGCCAGAGTTTAGAGTAGCTGGGCAGCTGTGGGGAACAGACAGAGAAATAGGTTTGCCCTAACTCTGGGAAGTGGAAATTCAGTCAGAGGTAGCAGTTACAAGCTGAGTCAATCCACTGAGCATAAAATCTAATCTTACGGGATGTTTGTGTCACAAGTATCTAGGAGCCTGCTTGTGACCAGGATCAAAGAGGATTTAAGCCAGAGACCAGGGGCACCAGCCTGCTGGAAGAGGAGAGAAAACCTTCAGAGCACATAACCGGACAGCACTGTTAGACCGCTCTCTCTAGCCCACCCCACCAGAAGCATCAGATTCACTCCAAGGCAAAATGACTGGAAGGAAAAGAGTATTCAACAGCATTCATCCCATAACAGAGAAGAGCCTTACTTTTCATCGGACTGCTCTGCAATCAGAGAAGCAATCTTGTTTTCCTTCTCCTCCTGCTCCTTCAGCAACCTGCACAGGAGAGAAAGAACAGATGGAGTCGCCTACTGCAAAGGTGTTATCACCCAGCCACTGACACCACAGGTCCCAAGTTTAAACAACGTAATGGCACAGCTGTGCGCCTGACATGACAACACACTCTAAAGACTGCACCATTCAGTAAATGGTTGAGCGCAACCGCGAACATCCTCCAGAGCAAAAATTTTGCTGTATCATGATACTGCACAAAGACTGTGGCACAGAACCAGAATCTGCCATGGGGAGCTGTGCTGCTCCAACAACACATGCTTCGCAGCCGTTCCCTTGGGGGAAACAGGGGACGAGTACTTGGAACCGTTACTAAAGGAGCTTTATCCAAAAGCATCACCGAGCCCTCAGAAAAAAACAAACAAAAAAACCCCCACCAGACCTCTACAACATGACAGAATGGCTCTGTAACAGTGCAAATTCATCATCCAAAGGAACATTCGGATCTTCACAAACAACTCATACCTCACTCGCGTTAGACACCACCCCCTTCCCACGCTGAATTTTGTGAGATTCTTTGCACAGAGCAGGTGACCTGGCTTACAGCAAAGCCTGAGAGCAGCTGTCAGCCTTTCAAACCGTTTGGTGTGAGGCACAGTCAAGCAGCCTACCGAAATTGGAGATTTTGAGGAGAACAACTTGGAAAGGCCAACGAGACCCTAGCCCTAGCACTGCAACAGGGCACTCCCGTCTCCTGTGGAAAGGCTCTGGATTCCGAAAGACGGCAGTGCCCAGAGCCGAGCTGCACGTTATCCTTGCCAAGTGCTGTCCACGCATACACCTAACAGGCAAAGCAATAACCCGCTGCCCAAACATTCATTTTGAGATCTTCTGTAAACAAAAGGTGCTCTGCCTGTGGTAGATCCCTTCAAAACCACATGAAACCTAAGCTGCTCCCCGAAACACTCACTGCTTCCCAAATGTTTAAAGGGATCCTCTTCTGCTTCATGAGGTATACATAAGGGTTAAGCAATCCCTTCCCCTCCACCCCACCCCAAATAAATGCTTTCTTTTCCATACTCATACCTTCTGCCCTTCTCACAGAGTTTCTCAATTTCTGCTTTCAGATCCTGCTCTTTCTGCAAGAATTCTTTCTTTTCTTTCTCCATCTTCTTCTTTGTCTCTTCTCGCTTGATCGTAACATCCTGAATCGCTTTCAGGATTTCCTAGAGTAAAACAAGCATTGTGCAATTAAAGAGCAAAATTCCCAAGTAATGTTTTTGGTTTTAAATCCATTATTATTTTAGATTAATTGAATAGAGATTATGAGATTACATGCGTCATCAAAATCTTTCTTTTTAGTAGTAGATCCAGACAAGATATACAGCAGTTATTATGAGGAGACCCAGGAGACAGACAGACAGTCTGAACCACAGGTTCTCCTGCCCCTTTAGAAGGATTTTAAGGGGCGGCAAGTTCTGGTCTATTCTCGATCTAGCCGACGAGACACTGACGGCTCCTTTTGTCTTAAAGTCACCTGCGAGTCACTCCTTTAACCTAGTGATCCGTAAGCAGCGGCCACAGAGATCTAAATAATCACACAGACCTAAATCTCCTCACTCCACACCAGCTTTCATTTGGAAAAAATGCCGCGCTTGTTGAAGAGACGTTGTGAGAGCACCATCAGGAGCGGACGTGCGTGCAGGATGCCGCGTTAGGAATTAGTTCTGAACTGCTCAGTACCCCTATGTGGGCAGGGGCCAGTCTTTAGTGCTGTAAAATAGCGGGGTCCACAAGGGAAACTGCCATGCGGCACGTCACTGCCACTTCTCACGGCCTGCTTTGCTCCCTGCCGCACCCCTCTGCACGAGGCCAAAGCAGCCCACCTTGATCACGTGGGCAGCAGCGCTAACGGGCAGGTTAAACAACGAGAGGACTTTGCCAAATACCTGGTGGTTCTTCATCTCTTCTTCCCTCCGCTGCTGGAGCTGCTTAAGCTGTACCTGCAGCTGATTCTCCACCTGCCTCTGTTTGTCCAACACCTCCTGGTAGCGCTCCTTCAACAGAGCCCTCTCGGACATCATTTTGTCCTGCAGCAGAGAGCAGCAACTTAGGGAGAACCCTCCCCTTCCCTCACACTAAAGAGAGCACAGACAGGGGCAGGAAAGCTCAGAGGCATGTAAGAGCCCAGCGGGCACCACTGTCAAGAACCACAGTTTAACGGCTTCCACTTTCAAAGCTCAGGCTCCCTTGGTCAGACAGGACGAAGGGAGGCACCGCTGGCAGCAGCAGCTAATGCCGCATGTCCTCCTTTAAAGAGAACAGCTTCAGAACGTCAAGGCTGGTATTGAAAAAGGTAAAAAACCACCCTGTTGGAAGAGCAGCGCTCCAGCTCCCTTGCCCGGGGAGGGCGGCGTGGAAGCGTGAGTGGCAGAGCCTGGACGCGATCACGAGGCTTTGATACCCACCAAATTCTTCTCAATATCCTGATCCGTGTTCACGTCCATGTCGGCCGTCTTGAAATCGGTCTGCAAAGGGAAACGATGGCTGCTGGACCCCCCCAACCCCTCTGCAGCCTCACTGAGCGCCTAGAGCCACAACAGCCAGTCCAGTACCTTCGGGACCGGGCAGCACCCACGGCCACGTTTCACCGCCTGGTCTCCGCCTGCTCGGGTCACGAGTGATGCGCCACCCCGCCAAGCAACCAGGTCCCGAATCGCCCCTTGTAACCAGCCTGGCCCCACACCCGGTGAAACCCCGCCGTCCCACGGGCCCGGCAGCCGCGCTCCCCGCCGGGGGGGACACCCACCTGCACGGCGATGTTCTGCGAGGGCCGGGCGGGGGTCGCCTCCGGGTCGGGCTCCTCCGCCGCCTCCGCCGCCTCCGCGCCGCCGGGCCCGGGCTCCCCCTCACGGCCGGTCGCCGCCGGGGCCTGGCCGGGAACGACCGCGGGCTCCGCCTCGCCGCCGGGGCCGGCCGGCACCGCCGGGCTGGGACTCTCCGGGGCGGAGAGGGCGCTCCCGCTGTGCGAAACAAAGAGGCCGCTCGGTCCGTCGGTCGGTCGGTCACTCGCTGCGCCCCGGCCCCGGGCCCGGCCCGACGGGCCTACCTACCTGCCGGGCGGCGCGGCGGGACCGGGCTCGCAGAGGCGCGGCGGAGCCGGGACGGCGGCGGCGGGGCCGTCGGCCTGCGCCTGCTCCAGCGCCATGAGGCTTGCTGCGGGGCTGGGACCGGGGCCGGGACAGGGCCCGGGCCCGGAGCGGCGCGGCGCGGAGCGGCCCGGAGCGGCACAGCCCGCGTCCCCGCCGCCCCGCCCCTTCCGGCGCCAGGAGGCGGTGCAGAGCGGCGCGCCCGGCCCGCGAGCGCCGCCCTGGCGGAGGGGAGGCCGCCCTGGCGGAGGGGAGGCCGCCCCGCCGCCGCCGGATGTGACGTCGCTGTCAGGGGCGGCGGGCATCCGGCAGCGGCGCCGGCCCATGCCCGGTGAGCGCTCGGCGGGGACGGGACGGGACGGGGCGGGAGGGGAGGTAGCCCCGCGAGTCCCTGGGCCCCGCCCGCCCCCTCGCTCGGGTTGTGGTCACCGGCGCGGCCGCGGCTGACTGGCCGCCCCGGGAGCCCCGCGGGCCCGGCCGGGCCCGCCCTGAAGGCGACCTGCCCCGGCCGGGGGAGCGGGGGAAGGAGAGCGGCGGGCGCCTGCCTTGGCCCCGGGAGCCGGGAGGGGGTATGTCGGGGAGAGGCCTGCCCCGCAGCGCTGGCCGGCAGTGTTTGGCCTGCCCGGGTTGTCCCCGAGCTCGGGGCTCCGGGACTCGGGCTCCTGCCCGACACCGAGGCGGCTACCCGGTGGAGCGGGGAGCTCGGGGCCTGCCCGGGTGCTGTAGGGCTCCGGTGGGTGCCGATCCCGGAGTGTCAGGCAGCAACGGGCAGCTAAAGCCCTTCTTTTAGGGAGAGAAACCTGGATCCTGGTGTCCAAGGCAGGCTGCAGCCGGTGAACTGTATCAGTGGCTTAGAAACCAACCGAGATGGGGTCTGTCACCACCGGCAAATTGCTGGGGGGCTGCGGAGCTCCGGGCAGTGCAAGGCCCCATCCCTGGGTGTGGGAAACAGAGAGGGATTTCCCCCGACTCCATGCGGGGCTGTGGCTTGCGGAACAGGGGCTTGAACTGGGGTTCGGTGCTGATTTCGACCCGTGCCGGGTGAAAGCAGGTTCCTCTGGCCACGGCGCCGGTAAGAAACCGGTCCAGTGGGCCTCTCCCAGAAGAGGAACTGGCTCTTGGCGGTGGGTGCCTCGCGGAGTGTGGCGTTCCTCACGAGGTTTGTTTCTGTGCTGGGCCACGGTGAGAAAAGGAGGTGGCCCCTCTTCTGCCAGTCAGCAGCGGGCTCTGCTTTGGCCCGGGACTGCCACCCTGGCAGGCAGGGCAGCAGTTGGGACTGATCCCTGCCCTGCCTGGGTCTGGCTTCCTGGTGCTGTGCCACTGGGAAGGAGCCGCCTTGGCTGGGGTTTCCCTGGAAGGGTATCTCTGCTGTGCCTGGGACAGGGGGATAGGTGGCAAGCCCAGGTGCCGACATTGCCCACCAGGAGCTGTGGGGCTCCGTGGGACCTTCAGGTGAGGCCGTGGCCACCCCGCTGTGGGGCAGGAGAGGTTCTCACCCATTTCATTTTCTGCTGTTTGCAGCCCGCCTGTCTGATGCCGCATTGGAAGCGGAGGGTGCCGCTATGGAGCGCAGGGATGGAGGCCACGCTCTGTATCCACACGTGCCTTTGGCTGAGTGCTGCCTGGATCCCCCTGGCATCGTCAGACGGACTGGCCTGCAGTGGGAAGTGCGCTCCCGGCACTGACACCCGGCACAGCAAGTTGACGTGGGCCGTCAGCTTGGATGCGCCCGAGGAGGAGCTGGAGCAGCGGGCAGAGGAGCTGGCCCGGACTGCGGGGCTGGTGAACATGGGCCGTGTCGGGGAGCTCAAGGGCCATTACCTCTTCACCTACCAGCCTGACAGCCGCGCAGTAAGCGAACCGGAAGCAATAAGGAGGTCGGTGGACACTTTGTTTGCACAGCATGACAGTGTGCGGTGGCACTCGGAACAGAAGCTTCTGAAACGTTCCAAACGCAGCCTGCACTTTAACGATCCCAAATACCCCCAGCAGTGGCATCTGGTGAGTGGTTTTCTGGCTCCCGTTGTGCCAGCAGGCTTGGGCTCTTTGGCCGCAAGCGAGCTGTCACGTGGCAGGCAAAACAGTGGCTTTCTGTTCTTGCGGTGAGGAGGAAGCATGCTGAGAACTCACCGCGTGCTAGCTGCAATAATGGGAGGAGGTGGCTCCTGCGGCTGGCCCCACACGGGCAGTGCTGGGGTGGGCGGAGGGGTTTCAGCCGGAGCATGCTGTGCGGTCAGCAGGCTGGAGCGTGGCGTCGGCCCTGTGGCACTGGGCATTCTGCGTTGTGGCTTGAGCAACCTTTTACTCGCTGTCCATCTAAAACAAATCTTCCGTGGCAGTTCTGCGACTCCTTCCTGCGCTCCCAGCCCGGCCCCGGCCCCGCACATCGTAGCCAGCATGCCCGAAAGGTCTGGGAGCCCCTTTCCTTGGGGCTGACCCTCTGCTTTGCTTTTCCCCTCCCCTCGTCCTTTCTGGCGTTTAGAACAACCACAAGAGCCCCGGGAAGGACATCAATGTCACGGGTGTCTGGGAGCGGAACGTGACGGGGCGTGGTGTGACGGTGGTGGTGGTGGATGACGGCGTGGAGCACACCATCAAAGACATACAGCCAAATTATGTGAGTGCTGGCCCTAAGATGGGAGGGTGTGAGGGCAGGCTGGAAGCCGGGCAAGGTGAGCGTGCTCAGTTGGCAGCAGGCCTTCGCTGTCAGCCTGGGCTTGGCCAGGGTGGGAAGAGGTGGCGGCAAACCTTTCCTTGGGAGATTTTGCATCCGAGTTGCAAGCTTACTGGCCTTTGTGCTACCTGTGGGAGGTGGCTGCTTAGAAGTGAGAACTGGCCTCCCTCTGACCTACAGCAGTTGCTAAAGCTGCCACTGTTGGTCCCCTTCCCATAGCAGCAGATAGCAGTGTTGAGCTGCAGCCCTGTGTGGAAGCAGCCTCTAAGTTCCTGTGGCTTCCAGGCTGTGTTTCAGCCCACACAACATGCTCTCAAGTCCCGCTTTTCCCAAAGAGAGGAGAGCAGAGCCCTGGGTCATGACTGTGGGTCTGTTTTCAGAGCCCAGAAGGCAGCTACGACTTGAACTCCAATGATCCCGACCCTATGCCTCACCCCGATGAGGAGAACGGCAACCACCATGGGACCCGCTGCGCCGGGGAGATTGCTGCCGTGCCAAACAACAGCTTCTGCACGGTGGGGGTTGCCTATGGGAGCCGCATTGCAGGTACACGCGCATGCCACAGCACCCCGATGGGCCATGCTCATGCCCAGCGTGTCATCTCCGATTCTGTGGGGCCTGGGCACGGCTCTGTGGGAGGGATGGCTTGGCCAAAGCAGCTCTGAGTCAACTGATGCCTTGCTCAGGCTGGTCGCTCTGCCAGAGGGAGGAACCGGTGTCTGTCTAAGCTCCTCTCCAGGGGAGCCAGTTCCTGGCAGAGCGGGATAGGTGTGTGCTGGGGCAGCTTTTCGTGAGTAACTCCCAGCACGCCACCTGCCCAACCACAGAGCTTTTGGCAGATGCACATCTGTACCGCGTGGCTGAAGCAAGGCAAATGTGCGAAGACGTGCAGCACTGCAGGCTGCACCGGGAGGCCCTGGGGAAGCAATTGTTTGCCCGTCTCCCATGCTCCCCCGGCCCTTGCTCTCGGCTCTGCCTAGTGCGGACGGACAGGCAGTGAAGGTCTGGCTGCGTGTCTCTCCTCTTCAAAGCCAGGGAGTGTGCCCCTGCGGCCTCAGCTGCCTCCGGAGCTCTTGCGCTCCTTCACGGGGTGGGAGGGGAGGTGAGATCTCTGTGCCAGGCAGGATGCGTACCTGGCAGAGCAGAGGATGGTGCTGCTGTGCTGCGGCCTGGGACGTGATTCTTTCCATACCCGGCAGATGGTGCCACGTTTCCTGGCTGCGATAGCGGACTGGGGAGTGGGTGGGCCCTGGGGTGCCAGGAGGGTGCTGGGGGGCCGGGAGCTTGCCCAAGGGCACTGCAGGTGGCTCTGCACCCCTGCCCTGCGCTCGGCTCCCTCCCTACCTCACCCAGATGGGGCGCTCCCTGAGCAGCCACCCTGATCACGGCACAGGAGGGTCCCTGGGCTCCAGCTGGGCTGGGAGGCTGCGGGCAGATGCTGCTGGTGAAGCCCAGCTGGCAGAAGGAAAGATGAGCTCACGGTTTTAACTGCAGCATGGGGAATAGGGAGAGTTTAAGGCCGGGTCGCTCAGGCGGGACCTTGCACTTCTTCGGGCTCCAGCTCTCCAAAGCTGTGCCTGGCCTTGCAGGGTGAGTGCAGCGGGGCAGCCTTGAGTTCTGGGGGGGGCAGGGGGACTGCCCTGGCAGTGTGGAACTGCTGGAGCCAGCATGATGCCAGCCGGGGCAGGGAGAGCCAGGGTGAGCCAGTGCATCTCTGGCTGGGCTGCTCCGCTCCTCCACAGGGACAGCTCAGATGGGACAGTAAAAAGCCACCTGTGGTGTGTCAGGCAAGAGCTGAGGAGGGTGGGCAGTTGCACTGTTTATAAATAGGCTTAATTGAGATGCATGTCTGCTTTCCATTTGTAACATCCTTTGCCAGGCTAAACTGTGATGCAGAACAGTAATTATCAGTGGTTTGGGTCACTGAAAACTCAGCATTGAGCCTTCATTGGCTTTGTTGGAGCAGCGGCCGTGCCCTCCTGGTCTGAGCACAGTCGTTGGGGTGTCCTGCGACACTTGAGCCCTTCCCTCAGCAGGCAAGCGTGCCGTCCATCCCAAAGCGATGGCTGGTTGGTTCACGACTTGGAAGGGGAAGCAATCGCTCTAGGCAGGGACTAGCCCTGAAAAGCAATGGGATAATTGAGCGTGGGATGTGAGGAAGCCCCTGGGGAGCAGCGCTCTGGGTAGGGGGGCGCAGGGGCACATGGGAGCGAGCCCAGCTGGTCTTTGGTTGTGCTGTCACCATCACCAGCTCAGTTCTGGCAGTGGGACTGGAGGACTCGGCAGAAAAGCCATGCCCAGCAGAGGATGTGGAGCTGTGCATGAGAGTATGCCTACAATCCCTCACGCATATCTAGCTCCTGCGGACTGATCTGCAGGGCTACGGCTCCAGGAGATCTGGTTCCGTCAGGCTGGGAGAGCAAGTGTCCCCAGTGTGAACCTGCCAAGGTGTTTATTTGCACTGTTCATACAGCTTATGTTGATCCACTTCAGTCATGTTCGTTGTCCTTTGTCCTGCAGGCATCCGAGTGCTGGATGGGCCCCTCACCGATAGCATGGAGGCCATTGCCTTCAACAAGCACTATCAGATCAACGACATCTACAGCTGCAGGTGAGCCCCAAGAGGACCCTGAACCGGGCCCCGCCAACACCCAACGAAAAGCCGTGGGCCCCGCTCTGCCTGGGGAAGGGGGTCACAGGTCATGGCTGAATGCTCACGCCAGCTCCTCTCCTCCTGTGGCTCCAGCTAGCCTTGAGGGACCGAAACCAGTACTGCTGATCCTGTGGGTCCTGTGATCGTGCCTGGCAGGCAGGCAGCCAGGCTGCGAGGTGGCGGTTCTGTCCCACAGCGGGAACACCCTGCCTGTCCCCCTGGGCTTGGCACCCACCTGTGCCCTGCTGTCAGGCTATCTCAGGGGCTCTGCGCAGCTGCACCTCGAGGGGATCTGCAGCCAGGTACATAAGGTGCTGCTCTTTGTTACTGCTGTTAAGAGTAACAGGGGTATTGCTGTTACTGGAGAGCTGGCCCGGGCTGTGTACGGCACCTACGGTTGCGAGGCCAGCTTCTGAGCCCTGCTCCAGCATCTCCTACAGGCTGGCTGACCTGGAGGGGGACTGTGCCCCCCACTGTGGTTAGGGAGCCCCAGCTGAGCCTTGTGACGGGGACCGGAATGTGTGAGAAGCTGGTTGTTCAATAAAAAAATCAAACATTTCGTCCACTGGAATCTGACCCAGGGGCACAGTGCAAACACAAGAGCGATATCCCAGCAGCAAGGGGCCAGCCTGTCAGATGGGAAAGTACAGCGCCCTCCGATCCCAGTCGTGGTGCTGGGAGTAGCTGGGGGGCTGCTCGTAGCTCACTGTGGTGGCAAACTGTAATGGGAGGAAGAGTTGCTGTCTGCGACTCCTGGGGCGGTCTCTTCATGGTGTCTCTGTTTGCAGCTGGGGTCCAGATGACGATGGGAAAACTGTGGATGGCCCCCATCAAC
The DNA here is from genome assembly GCA_027564655.1 of Leptodon cayanensis. Classification (NCBI taxonomy): domain Eukaryota; kingdom Metazoa; phylum Chordata; class Aves; order Accipitriformes; family Accipitridae; genus Leptodon; species Leptodon cayanensis. The sequence goes on from JANXJC010000085.1 coordinate 7,130,443, forward strand.
TGGGAAAGGTAAAAAATAGTCCCAGCAGCACGGGTCACCCCTGGGCTGGCCCTCCGGTGCTTGTCGTTTCTCACCTGCCTGGACAGGCAAGGAGGGATGTTGCTGTGGCTCAGCGCACGTTTGTTTGCTTCCCTCGCTGCCAGCAGAGGTGTTGCATGTTACTGTGTGGTGGGGAGAGGTGACATTGCTGCGGGAGGGCAGCATTCCAGCAGTAGGAGATGAGCTTTCCGAGGAGAGGCTGGTTCCAGCAGGAAAATGCTCTTTGGCAACTCGTGGTATTCTTCTGACAACTTTTGCAACCCAAGGGACGCTCTCCGCTTGGGGCACCGAGCACTCCCAGTGCTAAGGGTGGTTCTCAAGGCAGGGAGCATGCCTTCGAATGCCAGCAGTAAATAAGGGGCTGGGGTGATGGCTGCATTCGCTCTCAGTGGGACCGCAGTGGGGGGAAGTGTTGGAGCGGAAGCTGCTCCTTCCTGGGCCGTTAAGGCATTCTTGTGGCACGCGTGCTGCAGAGCCATTGCAAAACACAGCTGGCCTGCCCATGTCTGGCTCCTGCTGCCCAGGTACAGCGGTGAGGGGTCGCTGAGGGGGCCCCAAAACCAGCACTGCATTGCTCCTGGGATGTGGTTCTGCTTAATTACTCTTTTGCTCGGCAGCCTTTTGCTGTACTTTTCTAACCACAAGATAGCAGTTACTGTGCTCTTCAGCGCAATGCTGACAGCTGAGCTATCAGTTCGCAATGACAAATGGTTTCCAGTTCTGCAAGTTAATTTATTCTCTTCCTGCATGCAGAGACAGCTGTAACAAGCTCTGGGGCACAGAGCGCAAGCAAAGCCCGCTTTACTGCAGCGGAGCGTCCGGAGGGCATTCTGGCCAATGCAGTATGTGCGTTCACCTGCCAAAGGGCGGGCAGAGGAGGAGGGTTGTTTTCCAGCAGGACTGCTTTCTTGCTTGTCCAACAGAGGCATATCATTTTTCTAGGCGGGAATTACTTCTGTGCAAGGTGTTGGCCTGGAAATGTGCTTCGCAAGTGGGGCTGCTGTAGTTGTGTTTCTCAGCGAAGGCAAAGCCCAGGCATATGTGGGAGCTGGAGCCTCACAAAAGGACAGCAGCCCTGTGTGGGTAGTCTCTGTCGGCAGGAAAGCCTCGGTGCTCCAGAAAAGTCAGCTCTGGAGTGAGTCCTGCTGAAGTTGGGCGGGCTCGGGCTGCTATGTTTCCTATGGAGTTCGAATGCTGGTCAGTCTTTGTGCTGTGATTGCCTGGAAGGTTGCTTTTTCTTTGTTTATTTTTAACACAGAATCCACTTAAAATCATAATAAGCTGTAGATCGGCCGTTCCCAGAGGTTGGCCGCATCACTGCCTTTGTAACACACTCATTCTGGAATCTCAGTGTCCGGTCGGGGCTCTAACAGACACAACTCCCTGACTCTGCTAGCCGGGTGAAATATGGCCCGGAGGGGTTGTCGCTGGCCCCACCATCACCCCAAGTACTTGGCAGGGCCGGTTGGTGAAACCTCAGAGCGTGGACTTTGGTTGCCAGATGGGGATGCCGGGACACAGCTTTCCAGCACGTCCTGTGCCTGCAAGCAGTCTGCAGGGCAAATGCTTCCCCAGCTCAGGAGAGGTGCACGTGTCCGTCTGCGCTGGGGTTAGCAGTGAGGTGCGCTGCAAGGTCCGGGAGAGCCCTGCACCCCCACAGCTCACAGCCACGTGTGTCAGCCATGGCTGCTGGCAGAAACCCTCCAGGGTCAGCGGGGAAGGGCCCGGGAAGGGCCCGCCTGCCTACGTGCCCTGACCAGCGATGGTTCCTTCTCCGCAGGCCGCCCTGCAGCACGGCGTGATAGCGGGTCGCAGGGGCTTTGGGAGCATTTTCGTTGTGGCCAGTGGCAACGGCGGGCAACACAGTGACAACTGCAACTATGACGGTTACGCCAACTCCATCTACACTGTCACGATAGGTGAGTGCATGTGTCTTCTGTCTCGTTCCTTTCCAGCGTGGAAAGATGGGATCATCCCAAAAGCGCAAAACCTGCCCAGCTGGAAGCTGGCTGAATAGGGGGGATCCGTGGGAAACTGTCTGTCCTCTGGGAATGAACGTGGCAGTGTGTAGAGGTGTTCTGGGCTTCAGCCCTCGAGCCTGCAGTTTTCTTTTGACCTACAGAGCAAGAGGAGGCCAAAGAAATTTCTGCCTGCATTCAGGCCTCCATCACTGGTGCTCTAACAGACACACTGCTGCGTTGAGGGAGTGACCTGAAAGGCAGCGTTCCCATCATTGTGTGTTGGAAAAGAGATGTCTAATCTGCTTTCTCTATGGCAGAAGCTACGTGAGGGCTAGAAGATCTGTGCAATACTAAGCACAGTGAAAGGTCATTTGTTGTGGCTGCCTTTCCTGTAGATCTTCCAGCCGTGAAAAATACAGGCTTGGCTCCAGTTTCCCAGCCCAGCTCCCAGCCTATGAAAAAGCACAGCTAGCAGGAGAGGTTCTTGTCACCTTGCAATTTGAGCAGTTAAAGTGAAACAGGCTTCATACAGTCGATGCCTTTCGCTTTTTCCCAGGTGCGGTGGACGAGACGGGCTCCATGCCGTTCTATGCCGAGGAGTGTGCCTCCATGCTAGCAGTGACCTTCAGCGGCGGGGACAAGATGATGAGGAGCATTGTGAGTACCACACAAAGCACATGTCTTGCCCCCATGCTCTGCTGGCTGCACTTGGCCGCGGGGCTGGAACAGCCCAGTGCGGGGAAGGAACAAGGATCCGTCCCTTCCGATTGCTACACATCTGCCTTAGGCCGGTAGTTGGGTTCCTCTGTGAGGCAGGGAACCAATGTGTTTTTTATCTAGGTCGTACATAAGCACTGCTCTGAGGGGGAAGTTCCTATTTCTAGTTGTTCCCCGTGTCGTCACTGTCTGTCAGCCTGCAACTTGCAGTGTGGTGACCCTCTCTCCGCACAGGTGTTGGCAGGTACACCAAGTTCCTGGTCCCAGATGCAGATCCTGTGTGTGTCATGTTTGTCGCCTCAAGTGCAGGCAGGATGTCAGACCTAAAGGGACAGTGACTGCGCTCCCTTATCTCCCTGCTCTGCACTGCTGGGAACTGCAGGCAGACACCTTCTGGGACGGGGGCTGCTTGAGTGACCCCTAAGAAATTCCTCTGCACTGTGTCCCTGGGAATGTCATCCGGGGAGCCAGCAGAAGACAAGCTTTATCCCAGCTGCGCATGTGCCCCCTTTGTGCAGCGAGGAGGGAGCCTGGAGCGAGACTCCCATGCTGCTGCGAGTTTTCCTGAAGAGAAAGGGGCAGGGGCAGCTGCAGCTCAGCTCTGCAGGGGCTGCAGCACACCCTGTCCAGCCAGCCCCACCTTGCTTCTGCTCCGGAGGGTTGCAGGAGCACGGACGAGCACGGAGGGCTGGGAGCAGCATCAGGCTCTTTAAGCTACTTGGCCCCAGTTCCTTCTGCATTCTGGCACGTGTGCCTCTCCCAGATGAATTTTTCAGAATATTTTTATCAGCTTTTCCTTTTTTTTGCCAAAAAATGACTTGTTGTCAACAAAATATCCTTTTTGCCCAAGCCAAGTGGCTGGGCCTGTTTTCCCCAGCCCCAGGTCTGACCCAGCACATTCCTCCCTCAGTCCTGGTGCACTCGGAGGGCTAGTCAGGCTAACCAGCCCATATGGCTGTGACCCGTTCCTGTCCTGCGGTGCCAATGGGGACTGCAGAGCCCAGGCCACCCTGGGGCAGCTTGGGGTAAATGACACTGGCTCCCAGGCCCAACTGTTAGGGTTCTCCCTGCCTCAGCAGGCACCGAGAGGGTCTCCTGTCAGGATGGGCAGTTCCCAAAGGCACTTTCCTGGCAAAGCTGATGAGGCAGCAAAGTCCCAGTGCCAGATCAGCACCAGCAGTGTCTGCTGGGGGGTCTCGGGGCACCTGACAGACAAGGGATGGTGCCCGGGGTGCTCCTGTGAGCAGGGACGTGCAGCTGTGGCTCTGCGCCTGCCAGAGAGGAGCTGAATCCAGGCTCGCCAAACAGGCTTCCCCGCGTGCTGGGTAGACCAGGGGAACAGGGAGAGCTTGGGTTCCTCAGCCACCTGCTTGGGACTCAACAAGCTCCTTTTGCAGTACAGAGCCAGGGCAGGAACCCGTGCCTAGCTAGAGCACAGTGTGATCTGCTGGGAGCAATGACTTGGCTCATGCAGCAGGGAAACTAAAATCCAGAATGGAGCTCATTTTTCCTTTTAGAAATAACTTCAGTTGTCCCAGGCTGGTTTGGAAACTACTGACGCTAGGAAAAAAGGGAACGGCAGCCAAGCAAGGGCTCTGCTGTGCTTTCATCAAGGGTTACAGAGTTTGGGCTTTATGTCCAGCTTCCCCCAAGCCTGCTGCAGGTGAGAGTGCTTCAAAGGTCTTGAACAGCCCTTCATTTCAAATACTGGCCTTACGGGACACTGACGCGGGAGCTGGCATTCCGTCAGGGAGCCAGGATGAGATGCTGCGCATAGCTTAGGCATGGCATGTGCCAGAGAGCCGTCCTGTTTCTTTGCAGGACCACGATCGCTCCTTCAGTGAGCCGGTGCCACGCTAAAACTTACAGGCCCCTTTCTCTGGAGGATAGTCTCCTCCTAAATGCCCTTTAACTCTGCTTCAGTGATCTCAGAGTTAACTTCTCAGCAGCCATCTGCTAGTTTTTTTTCTTCTACCAGACTATAAACTTTGTGTGGGTTCCTTAATGGGAAGAATTTAATACGGCTTCTGGCACTAGCTGCATTTCCTACTGAAAGTTTATGCTGCTCAGGGTGTTCTTTGTAGGACGTGCAGTGTCCAAGCGCAAGCTGGAGTTGTTAACAGCTGGCAGAACGTTATGGAGTCAAGCATAGAAGGCAACAAAACCTACAGCTTTTGGCAGTGCCGGCTCTCTCCCCATCGGGAGCACAGGGAGACATTCAGTTTGCAGTGAGGCAGCATAATTTGGGGACCCCCCAATGCCTCCTTAGAGGCTCTGTGCACTCTACACAGCCCTGTATGATCCCTCTGCGGAGGCCTGCTTGTGCTGGAGTGATGCTGTGGTCAGCAGTGAAGACAAGGAAGGTGCCAAACTGTAATTGCCCTGAGTTTCCCCCAAAGTTACCTAGTTCAGGCCCAGTTCCTCTCTCTCTCTGAAGGAAACTAACTGCGTTCATTGCTTTGCAACTGGGATGCGTTGTCCCTGAAGCGAGGGTCTCCCAGGACTCTCTATGGTGAGCTTGAGGTCCCGATGAGTAGTGGCTGTCTCGAGCAGCAGCAGCTCATTCAAATTGGTATTTTGGTCCTAAGGCAGCACAGCTCTGTACACATGTCCGGAGTCCCCTGGAGAACATTCACGGTGTTCGAGTGTTTGGAAGGGAGTGTGCCTCTCCCTGAACTGGTGCTGGTTTTCACGCGTGGGGAGCAGAGGTGTCACCTCCAAAGACCCCAGGGATGTTGACTGAAATCGGAGGCTTCTTGCAAGAGCTGGTCCAGCCTCTGTAGCTGAGCTGGCTGTGAGCAGGGGCGAGGGGAGCAGTGCCTGTGTGGGACCTTCCTGTGCCATGGCTATTGCTCCTGCAGGCCAGAGCAACCATCTGCGGTACAGAGCAGTGCAAAGCTGCCGTTCCCTATCCTTAGCTAAACATTGTGCAAACAGTGGCTGCAAAGGCGCTTTCCTGCCCTTACCCTGGGGAGAAGCTGCCTGAGCCACTCTGCTCAGCCCTGCACTGGACTGTTTGCATCCCAGCTCCCAGCACAGGGCTGTATCTCTTGACTGGGGAACTGTGGCGTTGTCCTTTCCACCTTGCACTGTTTTTTGCTGGGTACCCGTGTCCTGGCCAGGAATCGTCTGGGAAAGGTTTCCAGGCTTTTCAGCAGCTAATCCCTGACCCTCTCCCCCTGCTGCTGCCCTGCTCTTTTTGTTGTTCTGGTCTTGGCTGAGGGAGAATGATGGGATCTCTGGCTGCCCCTCCTGTCTCCCAGCCTGACCTCAGCAACCACAGAGAGAAAGAAAGCTCATGTGCTGCAAATTCCTCCCTCCTGTCTGGGGGGAGGCTGCCTGTCGGGAAGAGATGGCTGGGAGACAGACAGATTAGATGTGGCTCATGCAGGCAGGGGGTTAAGGGCCACTGCCCTGTGTCTGCTCTGGAGGGGGAATCCTTGGGCATCCAGAGAGCTCAAGGCTGGGTTGGACGGGGCTTTGAGCAGCCTGGGCTAGTGGAAGGTGTCTCTGCGCATGGCAGGGGGGTTGGAACTAGGTGATCTTTAAGGTCCCTTCCAACCCAAACCATTTTACAATTCTATAACTTTCTCATTTTGTCTGAAAGCCTTGTACAGAGGGGGTCAGGCTATGGATGCTGGCCTTGCATGCTGTACTGGGACTGGGTGCTGCCCCAGCTCACCTTTCCCTGCCTGTGTTTCTGTGCGGTCACAGGGAGGCAGGAGTAGGTGTCCCTGAGTGAGGGACCATGGACACTCAGCCACAGTCCCTCCTTTTCCTTCTGACATAGCACATCTCTTTGGAAGGGGCGTGAAGGTGCTGTGTGAGTCTCTGTGGTCCCCTTTAAATGCTGCCATGTGCCCTGGCACAGTGCAGAGAAGGCCAGCTCTTCGGCCCAACAGTGCACGGAACAGTGCTCTCCCCTGGCAGGGCTGTCATGCTCTGATTCCTGCTCTATGCCAAACCTTGCACCCCTCTCCCTGCTCAAAGGCTACCCCATCTGTTCACCTGGGGCAGACTGCGTTTAGACAGACACGCCTGGCTGGGCTGGCTGCCTGGCACAGTGGGGAAAGGCACTGCTGGCCCTACGAAGCACCCTTGTAATTGCCATAGCAGCAGTGCAGCAGGGGCTGTGTTAGCTCCTCTCTCCCCCAGGACGGTCAGCTCAGCCCGGCCAAAGGCCTCCTGAGGTGGAGAAGGTTTTCGCTGTCCTCAGCAGATAATAATCGGGTGCCCCAGAGGGCCCTTGACATGGGAGGAGAGGGCTGGCCGGGAGGGACCCAGACCGCTGGGGAGGAGAGCTGCCGACTCCATCTTTTCTCCCCTCTCACTCCCAGTTTTCCAAGCCTCCCCTTCATGTGTCCAGCGAGCCCGGGGGGGATCTTTTCCTCCTCATGGGGCTTGTGGTAGAGCGGCAGCAATTACGTGAGCGTTGCTGATGGAAATGCACCAGTAGATCAGCACTCACAGGGCTGTCAAGAAAACGGACCAGCTTGTCTGCCACCCTGCACACTGTTGGGGTGCTCATGCAGTAAATGAGGACCCGGCTTCCATGCAGGGTTCCTGGGCTGCCCTCGCTTGCAAGCTCTCCACCATCTGCCTTGCTCTCTGCCAGGAGCGCAGTTGCTGGCCCTCTTTCTGCCTGTTGTGTTTGAGCATTACTCATTTCTTAGCTGCGTCCGGGATGACAGTGGGGAGCCTCAGAGCCCCCATCTCCTGTGCCCTTTGCATAGTGTGGGGGGCACGCTATCCTGTGTCCCCAGCGCTTTTGCTGGCAGTTGTGTCACAGGCTAAGCATGTGCTGCCGGTGGAGCTGGTGTGGTGAGGGCACGGCTTGGGGTCAGGACTGCGTGCTCGGTTGCTCAAGTACCAGTCCCAGCCACCCCAGCATGGCAAACGGTGACCTGACAGGAAGTATCCTTTCACTTTCTCGGAAGGTGACAACAGACTGGGATTTGCAGAAGGGCACAGGCTGCACGGAGGGCCACACAGGGACGTCAGCTGCTGCCCCTCTTGCAGCTGGGATGATCGCACTGATGCTGCAGGTGCGGCCATGTCTCACCTGGCGAGACGTCCAGCACATCATTGTCTTCACCGCCACCAAGGTGAGTGGCTCTCCCTGTCTCCCTCTCTCCCTCCGTCTCTCGCTCCCTCCCTCTGCCCTGCAGCTGCCCTTCAGGGATGCTGCAGGATGGCCAAGGTCCTGCTGTGCGTATCCTTGTTTATGTCTGCCTGCCCCTCTATAAATCTCTCAGTTGTCTGGCTCCCAGCAAAGGGATTGCGTTTTCCCCTCGCCCCTTGTTCCTTCCAGGAATGTGGCTGAGGCATTTTCCTCTGTCATGATAGTAAATGGGGTATCTGCTCCAGGAATGCCTCCATCTGCCAGCATATAGGTCTTCCAGGGGCTTGCCACGCCTCACCCGCAGGCACCAGGACCATGTATGCGCATGCGGTGCAGCTGGCCCAGCCGGAGGGCCGGCACGCATCTCTGCAGTGCCACCCCACCATCTGTGCAGTGGAAAAGCAAGGAGCTCTGCCTCTAGCCTTTCCTCGGGCTCTCCAGAGAGTCAGGCTCTTGGAAACAGATATAACACCAAGCTTGGCAGCAAACACAGCCCTTCCTTGTGCTCGGCCTCGACTCCAGTGCAGCTTCACTGCAGAGTGGGAACTGACTGGAGCTGCCCGATTCGGCTTAGGGACAGGGCTTCTTTCACACCCCTCTGGGGAGCGAGGGTCCACGTCCAGCTAATGCCATACTCACTTTGGCACAGGGCTATGTTTTCCATAGCTGGCAGCCAGTGTTGCTGGAGCACTACAACCCGATAAATGATGGGACCCAGATCTGTCCTGCCCCAGCTTTTGTTGATTTAAAGGACTTGGTTCTTTCTCCCCAAGGCTTCTGCCATCCCACAGGCCGGGGCTTGGGTGGCAGGGAGCAAGGAGCAGCTGGGATGTTTCAGAGCAGAGGCATTTGTGCCCTTTTGTGCTGCTTGATTTCATTTCTGAGGAGCTGGGAAGCCTGTTTGTCCTGGGACTTGTTTCAAACAAAGGTCAACCTGTTTCTTTCTAATAAGGCCATGTGGGTTTGCTTCCCCACTGCTGCGGGATGTTTCTGAGCCTCCTTCCCTTCAGGCCTGGTTCCCCTTCCTCTGGATTTGCCGGGCTACGGGTGTCCCCCAAGGTAACGGGAGTGCTCTGCATTTCTTTTCAGTATGAGGATCGCCACGCGAAGTGGGACATCAACCAGGCCGGCTTCAGCCATAGCCATCAGCATGGCTTTGGCTTGCTGAATGCCTGGAGGCTGGTGAACGCTGCCAAGGTAATTCCCCTCCCTGTCCCAGGTGTGCCCCACGGGCAGGTAGAGCCAACACAGCCTGGTGGCAGGGACAGGTCCTGTATTGGCAACGCCATGGGGTGACCCTGTTGCCATTCAGGGCCAACGCTTTGGCCGTCATCCTGCCAGCCCTCGCTATAAGGCTGCTTTTGGTATGAAGTAATGAGACTTTCAGCAATGCCTGAAACCTGCCCCCAAGCTGCTGCTCTCTCAGCACTATATATAGCCATGGGTGAGAGCCCTCGCTGGTGGGAGACAACAGCTCTGATTCATGGCTTGGGGAGTTCCGTCAGCAGCCCCAACACCTTCCTCCCTACGCAGTGGGCTCCAGGGAGGGCGTCATGCCCCATCTCTTCCTCCCTGTGCCTCCAGTTGCATGGAGACCAGGGCATATCCCTTTGGCACATGGTCCTCAGTCGTGCGTAGAGAACCATGCAGCTGTGCTGAGTCACTGCCAGTTGCCAGCAATGCCCCCTGTTTCGCAGGGACTTTCAGGCTGCTCTCTTCCTGCAGGCCTTTGGGTTCTTCATGCCCCACTGCGCCTGGGGTTGAAACGGAATGGCTTCAAGTGACGCTCAAAGCCACTCAGGTGGTGGCAGAGACGAACCCAGAGCTGGGCAGTCCCAAACCCAGAGCTGGGCAGTCCAGAGTCTCAATCGGCCCCTCTAGCCTGCAGGCAGTTGCTTTCCTTCCACTCCTAGGCATGCGTGCGGGCACTCCTCTCCAGCCCTGCGGCACTCATTTGCTGCAGGCTGTGTGCGCTGCCTGGGTTTGCATGCCCCGGAGCAGCATTGGGAGAGGCCCCTTGGCCTCATGCATTAGGTGTGCTACTGACAGGAACAGCTTGCAACAGTGGTGGGAGATTGAAAGATGAATGCGCAGGGAGGGTGCAACCTCATGCTGAATCCTCTCGCCTTTCCCCTAACAGATCTGGGAGTCTGTCCCCTACCTTGCCTCATACGTGAGCCCTGCACTGAAGGAGGGCAGGAGCATCCCGTTACTCCCGCAGGAGCTGGAGGTCACCTGGAATGGTAAGAGCAGGTGTGCCACGTGAGAGCATGTGCTCGTACATGCCGAGGCCAGGGATGTAGCCTGCTCCCGCTGGCATGGGGCACAGCTGGGCATGTGGACAGCCTGGCAGGGCAAGCCCTGGGCTGCTTGAGGCCACGAAGGGGTTAAGCGTTGGGCTGCCTGGGCTTTTTCCTCTCTCTTCTCTTCCTGCTGCCCTCCCTCCCCCAGGGGATCTGTGTCTGTCGATATGGTCCCCTCCCCATAACTCCATCCCCTAGTTTGATGTCTCTGAGGAGCCAGACAGGCATTAGTGAGTGTGGCCAGGCTGGACAGCAGCCAGACCTGCTCCTCTGGCTTTGACCATTTTAGGTAATGCTCTAGCTCCCGAGTTGGCCAGCTTCTGTCCACATAAACAAGGCACTGCTCCGGCTGCTACCAGTGGGAAGGAGAGCTCAGCCCCAAGCGCTTCCTGGCCCCCTCAGCAGGGCCCGGCTCTCTGGCTGGGCACCACTTCTTACACCGAGGCTGGGCCACCGGCCCCCTCCCTGTCCCATGGGGAATGCTGTCCCAGGGGGCCTGGCACTGCACCCCTTGCTACCCAAGTTGCAGCCTCTGCAGAGGTGCTGGGGGTTGGCAGTGCCCAGAGGCTGTTCCCCAGGACAGAGGACCCCTGGAAAGAGTCTGGAGCTCGGCAGGTGGGCACCCCCCTTTGCAGGTGGTCCTGTCTGTCCCCTCTTTGCTGCAGGCTGAGGAGATGCTGGGCAAATGCTGGGCACGTGCTCTCCCTCTCTCCTGTCCCTGCCTGGCTGGGCTGGTCTGGCTCTACAGCACGCAGCTCCCTTGCAGGTAACAGCACTGCAGAGCCCCAGAGGGGCAGAGGGGTGACACCCCCCTCCTTGGGCTGGCAGCAGGGTTAGCCCCGCTCTGCCTCTGAGCAGAGGGTTGGGGGTGAAGCAGCTCCTTCTGCCCTAAAAGGAGTTGTGAGCTGAAAGCCAGGCAGCAAGCAGAGTTTGGAAGAGGCAAAAAAGAGGCACTCTGGAGAAGTATGCGCAGAGGAATGTGTGGCAGAGAGGAATGTGTGGCTGAGGGGCACTGCTGTCCCCCAGGTAACACAGGCTGATGCTGAGTTAACCCTTTCCACAGGTGGCCCTGGGGTGCTGGGCTGGCTGGCCGCCACAGGCAGGCTGCCTGGTCCTAGGGTGCGCCTGCCTCCCCTCTTAGAAGAGGCTGGGGAGCACCCACCTGCCGCTCAGCCAGGGCTGCCAGGAGGAGGCCGAGCCACGGCCTGAAATCCGCTCTGAAGAGGGCCAGGGTTTCCTGTACTATAATTAGCAGTGCTGGGACTGGGAGCGTCTGTAGAGCTGCGAATGGTTTGAGATGGGATCTGGGAGCCTGGACACCAGGCTTCTCATCCCAGTCCTCTTTCCAAACCTGGCTCCTGTGTAACTGGGTTCAAAGTAGCCTCTGGGGCTGCCGAAAGCTGCCACAAATCCAGGGCAGGGAGGGTTTGATGAAGGACCAGGTATTATTTCATTGCACTGGCTGAAGCACTCTGGGTGGGCTCCTGAACCCACAAGCAGTGAGTCAGGGCCGGAGGAGAGTTGGATGTCAGGGAGCCTGTGGGGCAGCGGCACATGCTGTGTAGGCAGCAGCTGGGCCCCGCTTGCGAAATGAGGATTCGGTTGCAGACAAGAGGCTGCCGGTAAATGACAGGGCAGGGAGGCATGCCTGGGCCTCGTCCTTGTGAGCAGAGGAAAGCGTGGGTTCCTCTCGTCTTCCTGCTCTGGGATGTGCTGGGAGGTGCCCAGGAGGCAGCTTTCCCACTGCTGCACAGTTGCCTTCCACCCCTCCTTCCTCACCACCTACTCCTCACCCCTTTCTCACCATCCTTTCCATCCTGCCTGGTCCCAGCTGAACTCAGGCAGGCAGGGGACAAAGGGCACAGCTGTGGGCAGAGGACAACCACTACCGGGTGCCTCCTGCACCTCTGGTCCATGTCAAGCAGCCCAAGCACGACATGGCGTGCCCGGGAGGGAGCGTGCCAGGACACCTTTCCCTGTGCTAGCCAGGGAGGTGCATGGGTGGCTCCGTTTGGACAGACAAGGAAGCTCCTCACAGAGCATGGAGCAGGGCCAGGCTGCCGAGCGCAGCGCAGCTTCGTTGGCAGAGCCTCCCTGCTAGGCTGTGGCTGCCCTGGCTCCTGCCTCTTGCTACAGGGGCACAGACACAGGGGGGCAGCCAGGAAGAGGCAGGGATGAGCGTGTGTGTCCTCTTGAGCACAGCTCCATCCCAGCCACCAGCCTCGGCAGACCCTGCCTTCCCTTTCCCAGTCACCACTGCCGACCTGGAGCTCTCCGGCATGAGAACCCTGGAGCACGTGGCAGTCACCGTCACCATAACCCACCCCCGCCGCGGCAACCTGGAGATCAGGCTCTTCTGCCCCAGCGGCATGATGTCCCTGATAGGGACCACCAGGAGCATGGACTCGTAAGCACCGAGGGGGTCAGGGTGTGGAGGTTCCCGCTGCAGGGCAGGACACCCAGCCCAGCTGGCCCCGAGCAGGAGAGCCAGGGCCCACGTCCAGCCTTGCAGCTCAGGTGATGTTACCCTCTCACGGGTTGTTTCTCCTCACCCTTTGGCAGGGACCCCAATGGCTTTGCTGACTGGACCTTCTCCACAGTCCGGTGTTGGGGCGAGGAAGCACAAGGCACTTACAGACTGGTCGTCAGGGACATTGGTGGGTCCTGCCCTCCAGAGGTCCTTCATGGGGCGGTGGCAGCAGCTCCGTGCTGTGGCCTGGAGAGCTGCCAGCTCAGCGCCTGGGTGGCCACCGGTTAGCTCTGTGCAGTGCCACCCAGCCAGGTGGGAGAGTTCCCTGCTGGACCAACCTGTTTCTTCCCCAGGAGATGAGAGCCTAAGGCCTGGGACCTTGAAGCAGTGGCAGCTGACCCTGTACGGCTCCTCCTGGTCCCCAGCAGAGATGAAGGAACGGCAGAGGTAGGACATTATAACCCCGTCTCGGTGGGGAGACGGGAGATAGAGTGCTAAGGGATGTGATCGGAAGTCTCTGAGCAGGTCCTGCTTGGCTGGAGCAGTGTTGCTGTGAGGCACGTTGCAGGGCGAGGCTGCAGCCCGGCCGCTGGCCCCTGGCACAGGGCCCTGTGGCTGCCCACAGTGCACTTCACAGGGGAGCTGTGGGCTGTAGGAGAGAGCTCTCTTGGCCGGATCTGACCCAGGAGGGCAACCCTCAGCAGTGGAAGAGGCTCTCCAGACCCTTTGTGGGCATTTGCACCCCTCCCTAGAGCAGCCCTGCCTGTGGGACCCTCACGGGGTGCCTCTGTCCCCCAGGATGCTGGAGGAAGCCATGAGCGGGCAGTACCTGAGCAGTGACTTCTCCCTGCCCTGCCCTCCGGGGCTGGAGATCCCTGAGGAGCAGCACTACACAATCACAGCCAACACCCTCAAGGTGAGCCTGCCTGCGGGCCAGGGAGACTGCCGGCTGGCGCCAAGTGGGGTGACCCCGTCCTCAGCAGGGGGGACTGGAGGAGTGGGAACCTGCCTCGCTGATCCTCTTGGCACTGTGCCCTCTCTGCTGGGCAACAGGGCAGGGCTCCAGCGTGGTTGAGAGCTTTGTTTCTTAAAGGGTTTCCTCCTCTGCAGACCCTCCTGCTGTTGGGCTGCTTTGCCGTGTTCTGGACTTTCTACTACATGCTGGAGGTTTGCCTGACCAGGAACAATGTGGGGCTTGACCTGACCTGCAACGGCTCCACCACCTGCAAATGGTACCAGCAGGGAGGGAAGCACAGAGCCCTGGAGAGTGGCCTGGAGATGGAGTCTGTGCCGCTCTACCGGGAGAAGGACATCGAGGATGTCGAGATGGAGTGTGAGCACCCAGAGCCCGCCCAGGAGGGCGAGGGGGACGAGGGATCCTGGACCCCCACCCAACCCAGACTTCCCAGCAGCGGCAGAGCTGCCAGCTTTCACGAGGCGGCTGCCACTGGAGCGGGGTACCTTGGCCGGGAGGCAACAGCCGAGCTCCTTTCGGAGGACAGGGAGCACCAGACGTGCTAGCTGGGGCTGGGGGTTCAGGCTGCGTCCCTCCCTCTTGCTACGTCCTTCCCGAGCATGGGCAGCAGCGACTTCCTGGGCCACCAGGAACGCTTGCCCTTGTGTCCTGCGGAAGGTGGTGTTGGAAGTGGCTCAGAAACAAGGAGAGAGTGCTGGCAGTGGAAGGGAAGCTTCCCTTTCCCTCACTCTGGAAAACAAAGCAAGCCTTAAACCCACACTGAACGGAGCCTGACCTGCAGTGACACTCAGGGCTTCCCTTTGTGCGTGGAGCAAGGCCTCATGAAGATGCCTCCTGGGCGTGTGGTGGCTGTGGTGGGGCTCCGCACAGAGCCCCATGCCTGCCACGGACGCCACGGCCTTGCAGCACAGGGAAGGAGTGTTGCTTTCTCCGTGATTTGTGCAGAGTGAGCCTGGAAAACGTGACAGGGCCCCTGGCAGCCGCCTCTGCAGGCAGGGACCCCACAACACCGTCATTCGCCTGCCCCGCTGGGCTAGCAGCTGGCCAGTATCCACCAGTTATGCACAGCTTCGAAGCGGGGAGCCATTTTGCCAATCTCTGACCCGTGCTTGCTCCCTGTCGCCTGTGCTCTCACCCCACCACCTTCTCCTCCTCTCCCGCCAGCACGCGAGCAGCCCTGCGGTCAGGGAGTCAGAAGGCAGCGGGGCTTTCTTGACCATCCTGCTCAGGGGGGCAGAACGGGGCTGTCCCTGCTGCGGTGGGCGCACAAGGTGGCAACACAAGCTTCCTGCAGGTGTCGTGGCAGCATGAGCTCACTGCGGCCGCTTCCCCGAGTCTGCCTCCCCGCCGCTAGCTGGGGCTTTGGTCGGTGCCCAGGAGGAACGAGGCCGTGGGTGATGCCAGGTTTGGGCCGGGCAGGGGAGGTTGAGTTGCTCTGGCAGTGGCTCATCTGCAAGCAGGGTTGGCTTGTTCGTGTGTCCTTGGGTTCGTTGGTTTATTTTTTTAAAGCTGGGGTTTGTTTTTTAATCGGCAAAGCCCTTTTGTGTAGCTTTCCAAATAAAGTCTTAAAAAGCCTCCTCTCCCTCCTCCGTCACTCCTCTGCCCTCCCAGCACTTTCTCGCTGTGGAAACATGAGTCACCCAGCACCTCTGGGGCCCGGAGGGATGCAGTGCCGGGGTGCTGGGTTCGCTCGTGGCCCCTCGCAGCCCTCCGCGCCTTCCTCCCTGGCAGTCGGGATAACCAGGGCTGCTCCAGGCTTGGGGAGAGCAGTTGGAAGGAGTGAGGAAGAAAGTGGGCACTGCGGCTCGGGCAGGAGAGGGCAGAGCCACCCCACAGAGCTGTCCCAACCGGGCAGGGAGAGCCCAATCCCCAGCTCTGATTTTCCCAGGTTGGGAGCTGGAAGCAGGAGCAAATGTGACCCAGGCAACCTGAGCAGCTTTTACGGAGGGTGGCTTCGGCTTTCCTGGCACCGCCGGCCCAGGGGCGACGGGGCAGGTGGGAGGAAACTTCGTCAGGCCACACTAGATGAATAACCTTTTAATTTTGACAAAAAACAAAGTACAAAACCGAGGCCAATTTTCTTTTCTCCCCGTTCGCAAGGATCTCTGTGGCGGTGGCACAGGGCTTGTGCGGGGCTGCGGGCAGGTGGGGTGGCTTCCCACCCACCGTCCCGGGGAGGGCGGCGGGGCACCCGCGGGTGCCGGCGAGCGCGGCAGGGACAGGACCGGCTGGCGGCAGGGGCTCACAGGGGTGCAGCAGGAGCGTGCGAAGCCGGAGGGGAGAGGCTGCCCAGGGCACAGCTGCCCCGAGGTCCTCAAGGCCGGGTGCATCACTGCGGCTGGGCACATGCTGCAGTTGGTTGCGCTGAAGGGTCGTTTAGGCTGGCTGGCGTTTTCTTGTCAATAAATACCAATCGGTGAGGGGCGGTGGCAGCCGCCGGTGCTCGGGCAGCTGTGGCACGCTGGGCCGAGGGGAGCGAAGACGGAGGTCCCGGCTGGGGCTGCTCTCCCAGCAGCGGGAGGGCTGGGGGCGGCGAGGGGGGCTGCTTAGCTGATGATCTGCCGGGGCCGGCCATAGCTCATCCCCGCCTGTGAAGCCCCCTTGTTGCTCCCCATCTGTAAGCCGATGACGTTCTTGCCCTCCTTCAGCTGGCTCTCGGTGAACTCCCGCTTATGCTCCTGCGCTTTCCTGCGGGGTGTAGGGAGAGACCATGCGGCACCCACCCCCCTCCCTGGGGCAGCCGGATCCTCGTCCCTGGGGCACCCAGCAGCCCCCACTGCCCAGGGGTGGCCCAGCCACCCCCCCTTCCCAGCCGAAAGCTCGGCATCCTGCGTCCATGTGCTCCAGGGTGCTGTGGGGCAGTGGAAAGAGCCTGCTCCGGGCAGCCATGGGGCAGGGGGGGTCCCCACGCCCAGGACCGCGTTCCACCCACTTACTTCATGAACCAGTTGGGGTCCCCATGGTAGTGCCCATCGTTCTTGGTGACCGCCAGGCTTCCCAGGGCCATCAGTGTCCTCTGCACTGCCGCCATGTCCTTGGCTGCCGAGGGATGGAGGGGCGTGAGGATGGGCATGGTGCGGCAGCCCTGGCCCCCCACCCCCCAACCCTGTCTGCCCCCCACCCGCCCGCCCGCACCTTCAAAGAGGTCGACAGTCTGGAACACGTCCGTCTTGACCACGCCATAGTCCTCGGCCGCCTTGAGGAACTGGGCGATCTGCTCCATCTGCTTGAAGACCATAGTGGGGGGCGTGTCGGGGATCTTGACGGGCTTGGAGCCATCGGGGTAGAGGCTGTTTACCAGCCTGCTAAGGACCTGCCGGCAGAGGAGAGGCTGGGCTTGCCGCGCCACACATGCTGCCAGCTGCGGAGCTCCCCGCTGCCCACCCGCCCAGCCCTGGAGCCGGCGGGCATAGTGGGTGCCCGGGCCTCCCCACTTACAATGCCGTTCTTCAGCCAGACCTGGAAGCCCAGGCGGCCCCGCTCGGGGCGACCCACTGCTGCCCCGCACTGTGCCACGATCCACTCCACCAGCCGGTCCTCCAGCTCGTCGTCGTACTTCTTCTCAATCTTGGACTGGACATCCCTGCTCATGCCATATGCCGGGCCCTTGTTTGCCATGTCTGCGGTGGCTGGGAGATCTGGCAGCATGATGGGGACTGTCAGGCTCCGGAGATGCTCTCCCCCTGCCCAGGGACCCCGCGGCCACCCCAGCACCCTGTCGCATCCACCTCCCACCTTGGTGCAGCAGGGACGTGCCCTCCTGGCTCTTCCCTTGCCACGCAACGGCCCTTCACCTCCACCCGGGCGCATTTGGAGGTGAGTGCGCGGCCGTGACCCCCCCGCAGCCTGCCCAGACAGACGGTTCCCATCCCGGCAGAGGTGCCTTGTCCCTGCTCCCTGGCTTGGGCTGCGCAGGAGAGCAGCCTCATCCCCGTCCCCTGCCTGCTCAGCTGCCTGCTGGCTCTTGGCCGGCATGAACGTCCCTGGCACAGCCATGCCTTCCAGCCCCCACGGGGGCTGCAGAGCAGAGGGGTCCGGGTGACAGCGGCAGGGCTGGGTGGCCATGGCACAGCACGGTGGCCGTGGCACAGTGGGGTGGCCACGCCATGCCCCTGGTGCCGTGGGGTGGCCTCGGCACGGTGGGTCCTGCTGCCAGGGAGGAGCGTGGGTGAGGCAGGACTGCGGCAGGAGCCATGCCTTTGCCCTTCTAAGGGCATGCTGCGGGCAGAGATGGCAGGTAGCTGGCTGCGGGCAGGGATGCCAGGGAGAATGCCAGGAGTGAGAGGCGCCGGGAGCCAGCAGCCGAGCCCTTGGTGGAGCTGGCCTCACACCTCCCCACACAGCTCCCTGCTTGGCATTAAGCCACCAAGTGCCAGGGCTGCACCCTCAAGGAGCCGTGTGCCCGGTCCCCGAGTCCACGCTTTGCCCCGGCCTGGCTCGCCCCGACCTCTGGGGCAGATGCGCCTGGCTTCTGCATGTTGGGCTCCAAGACCTGGCACAGCTCGATGCAGCGGAGGACACTGATCCCGCTTGCTGCCAGCAACGCAGAGGCACCCCACGAGCCCCACGGGTGACACAGGGGTACCCCACGCACCTCGCAGGCAGCCTGTGCCCATCTCCCATCCCTGCTGAGGCACAGGGCAGAAAGGGGTGAGCAGGGGCTGGAGCCTCGGCGCTGCCCTGAGCACCGCATGGCCGCTCTGGCCACCGCGGGGGCTGAGCCCAGCCAACCCGCAGCCGCGCAGCCCTGACGGCAACACGGTCCTGAGGAGCAGGAGCAGCCCAGAACCCCGGGCAGCGTCCCCAGCCCGAGCCCCAGCTTCCCCTCCTGGGGAGCCCAACCCTTGTCCGGCAAGCAGCGTTGCAATCCAAGAAGCAACATCCCCATCCGGGGAGCGGAATCCCCATGCGGGGAGCAGGCTGGCAGTCCTGGGAGCAGCATCGCCATCCCAGGCACAGGGTCCCCATCCTGGGGAGCAACAGATCCATGCCAGGGGCTGGCATCCCCACCCCGGGCACCCTCCCCACTGC
>JANXJC010000085.1:7149161-7167183 GCA_027564655.1 Leptodon cayanensis
GCACCGCTACCTGCCGCTCGCCGCCCGGCGCCCCTCTTCCGGCTGGAAGGCCCGCGCGACCCTTAACCCCCCCCGCCCCAGCAGGACTTACAAGTGGCTGCTCACGGAGGTGAGGGGTGATGCTCTGCGCGGGAGCCAGCGCACTGCACAGTTAGGAGGCTGACCCTGTGCTAAAAGGCCGGCGCTGGGACAGTGATGTCAGCGCGGTCCGGGGGCCAGGCCCCCCCTGCCCTCCCTCCTGGGGCGCGCCAGCCTCGTAGCGCACCGTGACTCCGGCCCAGGCACCATATTTGGGGAAAGACTCCGAAAATCAGCGACTCGGGCCCGTGCCCGAGCATTCCCCGCGTGCCTCTGCCCCAGCGGGTTTGGGGGCAGGGAGGGAGCGGGGCCGGGGGCTGATGGAGTAAGTCCTTTTATAGCCAAGCACTCGCTCGGCCGCGGCAGCCGCCGAGGGTTTCTGCCCTGACTTCATGGCTGGTTTCCCCGTGTGCTCACTGCCGAGGGGCTGGGGCAGCTGAGCGGGGCTTCCTGGGCACGGTGGTCTGGGTGGCCCCCGCAGCCCACGGCGTGCCCTGCTCAGGGCAGAGCAGCAAGGCTGCAGGCATCCCACGAGCATCGTGCCTGGGCATCCCGTGGGCATCCCCCGAATTCCCTCTGCCCCGGCCGGGCGCAGCCCGCTCACGCGGACCAGGGCACGGCGAGGCGTGCAGCAGCCCTGGCACCAGGCTGGGATGCGCAGGGGAGCCCCAGCACCCTCACTGCCCGTGAAGCGGGACCTCCCTGCACACCCCTAACCCCCCCCACACCGGGGCTGCCAGCCTTGCTGCTCCGGCACCACCACACCCCCCGCAGCATAGGCGGTCTGCAGGGCAGGAGGACAGCAGCAGCGCTGCCCAGCCCCTGTGCCATCTTCCCTCTCCCCGAGTCCTGGTGGGAAGGAGAAGCCACCGCCGCAGCAAAGCGTGGCTGACATCCGGCGGCAGGCCGGCAGGGCAGAGCCCGCTGCCACCCTGGGGACCCTCAGGGACCCCCACTGCCCCCCAGGCTCCCACTGCCCAGGCAGGAGGTGGCAGGCACCGGCAAAGTGCAGACACTTTAATGCGAGTCCCTTCCCAGCAGACCCATGCGTGGCGAGCAGGCGCCAGCCTTGGAGGGGAGCGGCGACGGGGGGCACCCAGCAGCTCCCCCACCCTCGGGGGATGCTGAGGGACACGCGAGCGGGGCCTCCCCGGCCACTGTGCCGGACACACAGCCCCTCCCCACCTCCCACCCATAGGACTCAGGCACTGAAGAGAGACCCCCCACCAGCATGCTTGGGGGGGCCACGGGGCTGCTGGCACAGCACTTGCCCCAGCCCCCCCGCACCGTGGGCGCACGGACCCAGAGCAGCAGCAGAACCTTTTCCAGTGTCACTCGCCACCGAGGACAGGTGCCCTGGCAGACCCGCAAGCCCCCTTTCCGGCTACAAGGAGCCTGTGGACAGGCATGCAACACCGGTGTGGGGGGACACCCGGCCGACAGGAAGGAGGCACATCGGGACCCCAGGGCTGCGTGGGGAGGGGGACGGAGCGGCTGGCTGGACCCACAGCACGGGCATCCCTCCCCGGGGGCTATGGCCGGGCGTTTGGCACAGGGCCGGGGCAGCGGGCGGCTGCGGGCCCCTAGAAGACGTAGATCTTGTCCCGCTGGACACAGTCCAGGTCATCGTCCAGCGTCAGCAGCACCTGCGGAGCGAGGGGAGCAGGGCGGCAGTGAGCCAGGACAGCCGGGGGCAGCGGGCAGCCATGCCAGCAGCAGCCGGCACCTACCAGGAAGGAGCCAAACATGGCGATGGAGGAGAGGAAGTGCCAAATGTCGTGGTCGTCAAAGAAGTCAAGAAGGATGCAGTCGCGGTTGTGTTCCCGGGACTCGGCTGGCGTTTTCTGTCGGGGACAGGGCCAGCTGTCACCACGCTGGCCTGTGGCTGCCCTGGCTCACCACCATGCCACCCTCCCGCTTACCTGCCAAGTGCTGAGCCCCTGGAAGAAAAAGAAGAGGGCGAAGCCCCAGACCACTGAGGTGCCAATGATGCAGAGCAAGGGGATGAGCTTGATGTGCTCGCCGCTGCGGAGCTGCAGGAGAGGCCCGGGTCGATGTGCAGGCAGGAGCTGGCAGGGGTGCCTGTCCCTGCCCAGCCCTCCCCACTGGGCAGGCAGCGCCCGCGCAGCCGGCTCACACCTTCATGATGATGTAGAAGGCGAAGTAGAGGAGGAGGTTGCAGATGCCGATGGCCAGCAGGTAGGAAGCGAAATCATTGGGGCGGACGATGAGGCCATAGGCAGCGCTGAGGAGGCAGGGGCAGGCAATGGGGTCGGTGCAGGCTGGGGCGGGTCCCCCCCCCACGTCATGCCCATGCTCCCCGCCATCCCCGAGGCATGCCGGCAGCCCCCAGGAGCTCCGGCAGCGCGTGCGGACACCAGGGCTGCCGCAGCTACAGAGAAAAGCTGCTGTGCTTGGCTCACTGCTGTCACGAGCTGGCTGTCCTCAGCCCAGCTGCAGCCGGGGGCGGGGACCGTGCCATGGGAGTAGCAGCAGGGACGGGGAGCACTGGGCTGGGAGGAACAGCGTGGGGTCTGGTGTGTGCCCGGCGCCGCACTTACAGCGACCAGTTGACGATGTTTCCCATCACCAGGAGCACCATTCGATCCTGCAAAAGGTGAGGGGGCGCTGTGAAGGGTGGGCAGGGGGAGCTCTGCCAGGCTAGTTCTCCCCCAAGCCGGGGATCCCGGTGCCGCAAGCCGCAGTGCCAGCACTCACCACGTACATGGGCCCGCTGCACTGCCGGACGCAGTCCGTGTACAGCACGTGCAGGATCCTACGCAGGATGCCCGAATCTGCGGGGAGAGAAGAGGTCACGCCGGGGGGGATGTCCGCTGCGTCGCGCCCCCCCACCCAGCTCAAGGCAGTGCCCCCCCGCCTCACCCAGCTTCCAGCGCCCCATGTAGTAGAGTTGGGTGCTCAGCAGCATGGTGGCCACGATGTGGATGACGGAGAAGACGATCCAGAAGGCCGTGTTCCCCTTGCCGAAGACCTGCGGGGCGAGCAAGAGCGGCGGGCAGCAGGTGGGGGGACCAACCGACTGACAACCCCCCCCCCCACCAGCACCCCCAGCACTCACCACGCCAACGACGGAGAAGAATATGACGAGGGCCAGGCAGGCGTAGGCGCTGTAGGCGCTGGCATTGATGTCTGGGTGACGCTTCTGGTAGAGCTTCAGCATGCAGAGCCCCGCAATCATGTACATGAAGGAGGTGTCTGTGGGGTAGAGGGGCAGCGGTAAGTGGGGTGGCCCCGGTGCGGGTGGCAGCAGGGGGCTGGGTGGGGGCACTCACCGAACTGGAAGTTGGTGTAGTTGGGGCAGACGTGGTAGCAAGCGCTGAGCAGCCCCTCCATCATCAGGGCGGTGCCCATGGCGTAGAAGAGCCCAAAGTGCTTGGGGATGCCGCACTCCTGGGGGGTGGGAGGGGGGAAGGGGAAGCGGGGGGCCCCTGGGCAGCTGAGACTCCCCTGGCCATGCTGCCCGCCCCTTACCAGGGCATGGGTGTCGTTGCGCATGAGCGCCCGGTTGTAGTTGATCTCCCGCTGCAGGATGATGAGCAGGAAGAGCAAGCCCAGCAGGACGTAGCCCAGGTTGCTGAGGATGTTGTTGAAGGCGCTGCCGGGGACAGTCTGGCTGTGGGTGCCGCGGACCCCTCTCCATCCCCGGGGCCCCACCGTCCCGCCTGACCCCCAGCCACCCACTGTTCCCTGCCCCGAACCCACCTGAGGTTCCCCAGTGGGTGGGCGCACAGAAAGTTGTAGTAGCAGATGTCCTGGTTGCCGGTGACGTTCACCACCTGCGGGAGGGTGGGCATGGTGAGAGTGGCGGCGGTGGGGCCTGGGAACACAGGGGGACGCCCAGGGACATCCCTGTGGTGACTGGAGACCGCAGCCCCCCAGGCTCCTGGGAGCCCTAAGTGCTGCCATGGCCCCACTTACCGTCTGGTAGGTGATGACAAGCTGGACGACGGGGAGGGCGTAGAAGACAGCGATGGTGGCGATGTTCCTGGGAAAGGCAGGGGGGGTGTCAGGGGTACGCCTGCCACCTGCCCCGGGTTGGGACACGGCTCTGCCCCACTGCCCCCCACTCACCAGAAGTAGATCTGGTACTTCTTGCGCAGCACCCGCTTGTCCTTGCGGGCCAGGTCGGCCACGCAGAGGTATTGCTGGAAGGAGAGGCAGGTGGAGGGGCTCGCCCCGGCCAGCAGGGAGCAGCCGGCGGGGGGGGGCGGGGGGCACAGGGCGGCACACGCACCTTGGTGCGGATGACGTTCTTGTCGTAGTCGATGTCGGCCAGCGTGTCGTAGTCGTCCTCCTCAACGGAGCTGAGCGAGTCCAGGCGCGGCCGGCCAGCCACGTTCTCCAGCGACCGCTCCCCTGCAGCCGAGTGGGGGCCATCAGCAGAGCCCACCCTGGCCGAGCCCCCCTCAGCGCCCGCCCCGCAGGACCCCAATCACCCCCAATTAACAGCTCGGCCTCCTCCTCACCAACTCACACCGGGGACGGGCTCCAGCTCCACGTGGACCCCTGCGCTGCCCCAGGGACACGCACCGGCTGTACCGGCACGGGCGAGCATCACCCCGCGCCCTTGACCCCCAGGGCTCTGCCGGGCTGGGGACAGCCAGGGGCCAGGAGGACAATGTCCTCCTCCTGCCCCGCAGCCCCTTGGGCGCTGTCCTGCCCAAGGGAGGGCGCTGCCAGGCCACTCTGAACAGGGGGAGGAGGGCGCAGAGGTGCTCAGCGCCCTGGGTGCCAGCTTGGGGCAGGGCAGATTTTGGCTTGATTGGCCCGTCCCTGCCCGGTACCAGCATCTACCCATGGCAATGCTAAGCGGCCTCATCGGGGCGGAGGGCGTGCGCCGCTTGAACTGCTCCTGCCCTTCAAAGGAAAGCGAGAGTTATTGGAGCAGGAGTGGCACGCATCCACCCTGCCGGCGTCAACAGAGACCCTGCTGTGGGCTGGCACGAAGGGGCTGGCAACCCAGGGACCCTTCCCAAGAGAAGGAGAGGGGCTGAGCCAGGACGCTGCTGGCAGCGCAGCTCCATTGGGGCAGCTTGGCGCTGCCCGGGCACGCTGGCTCTGCAGGGCTGCGGCCATGCCAGCCACCGTACCGCTCCCCTGGGACTCACCCACATAGCCGTAGGAGACTTCTGCTGAGCCCATGCTGTCCGTGATGCCCTCGGTGCTGCCAGAGGAGCCGTTCCCTGCAAGGACGGCCAGACGGGGTGGGTGGCACGGCCACCTGCCGACAGGCGGGGAGGTGAGGGACGGCACGTGGCACTCACCGAAGGAGCCGTAACCGTAGCTGTCGTAGGGAGCATGGCCCAGGAAGGAGTCAGGGATGCTGCGGGCGTGCCCTGCAAGACAGGAGGGTCCCTGTCAGCCGCCGGCAGCCTCCCGTGGCACCCCTGGCCCAGGGCTGCCTGGCCATTTGGCACAGAGCAGTGCCTGCGCGGGCACGGGAGCGAGCTCACAGGCGAGGACGGAGCCGAGGCTGGCACCTACCCAGCAGAGATGCTGGGAGTCCCCAGAAAGCCATGGAAAGGAAGAGACAGAGTTGGTGAGACGCCCAAGCCCCAGTGCAGCCCTGCCAGCCCCAGAGCCGTGAAGCCCGAGCCCCAGGACGTCCCTGTTCCCCCGACATCGGGATTTGTCCCAATGGGCACTGTCCCCTGTCCCCTGGGGTACTGGGGGACAAGTGGGGCTCAGGGGGATGGTGAGGATATCCTGCAGAACCAAAGGCTTTGCCACGGCCTCGAGAGGGCAAAGTAACCAGGAAGCCCCCAGGCAGGCACCCCCTGCTGTGTGCCGCTGCCTCCGGCTGCAGCCTCCAGCCCCTCACCCGTGTCCAGGCTGGGCGAGTCCATGGCTGCCAGGAGCCCCTTCCTCTTCTGCTGCCTGCTGAGGGAAGCGGCTGTAAGCAGCGCCGTGCTGGCAGCTGGGGTGCGGGGGCCACAGCATGCCTGAGGACCCCACTGCGCTAGGGACAGGATAGGGTGTCCAGAGGGGACGGGGTGGCCGGGGCAGCGATGCCCAGGAACTCACCGGCAGCTCTCCCAGCAGGCGATGAGCAGCGTGAGGACATAGAATGAGAGGAAGATGCCCAGGCAGAAGAGCATGCTGCTGACGTAGGCCTCCACTGTGCAGAGCCGGGACGAGCCCTCAGGGAGAGCGGCACCCCTGGGGAGCTGCCGCGGGACCCCCTGTGGAGCCCAGCACCCCCCAGTCCACCCCTCCCAGGCTTACAGGTTATGGCGGGCGACACTGTCACCTCCAGCATCTTCTGCCGGTTGTGTTGATCCACAGGTTCATCTGGAAGAAGGCATGGGCCGGGGGCTCAGTACTCTGCAGATGCTGCTCCACGGCCGCTCCCCAGCCTGTGACCCAAGGCTTCCCACAGCACACCCCCCGCCCCAGCATACCCGGTGAGGCATTTTTGGAGAGGGGGTAGTAGGGCAGAGCCCCCCCACAGGCCTCATCCTCCGTCTTCACCACCACCACCACATAGAAGCTGTTGCTGGGGAAATCCTTCTTCTGCGGCGGCCATCCCGGGGAGGGGGGAGAGACAGGGGTCAGCGGAGCCCAACTGGGGGGTCTCCCACGCTGCCCCACGCAGCCGGGGCTCCCTGGGGGGCTCGGGGCCGCCCCAGAGCAGTAACCTCTGCAAGCTCTGCTATCCGGCACTACCCGCCAGTGCCAGGCCAGGGCCAGGAGCGGGCCAGCGCCCACCTGCACAGTGATGGCAGCCTTCTTCGTCATGGTCTGGTACATCCCGATGAAGGCTACGTTGTTGTCCAAGTCGTAGACGGGGCACTGCCGGGGGTGGAGGGGCCATCAGCCACGCTGGGCATCAGGCGTCACCCGGACAGGAGGCCCCGCCACCCAAACCTACCAGGATGTCCTGGATGGAGATGACAGAGCACGGGAAGGCCATGGCCGAGGTCACCTTCACGATCACCGAGTCCACTCCCTCGGGGAACTCGTACTTAAAATACTGGGCAGGGGAAGAGCCTGTCACTGCCACGGTTGCCACGCTTTCCTCCCCGGGTACAGACCCCATCCCATGCTGTGCCGTGCCAGCTCCTCCTCACCTGCGGCTGGGCAGCCGTGGCGTTGAAGCTGAACCTTTCGTTCGTCCTGCAGAGAACACGGGCGAGATGACAGCTGGTGAGGGGAGCCCGTCGCCCCGGCAGGCGGCCCTGGCAGGCAGTGGGCAGCAGGTAGGAAGGGGGACCGGGGCGCGGGGCTCCCCTCACCGCAGCACGAAGTTCTCTATGCGGGTGACGCGCAGCTGGTAGGAGGCGTTGAGGGAGAGCGTGGAGACGTCAACGTAGAAGTGCTGGGTCTCCACCTCCGCCTTGGTCTGGGGCTGGCAGAGTGTGCGGCTCACCTCCTGGTACGCGTACTTCCGCTGGTACCTGGGCAGGCAGAGCGCCCGCCGAGCTGTGCCATGCTGTGCCGTGTCGTGCCGTGCTGTGCCTGCCAGCCCCCCGGCACCCCTGCCCGCCTGCCTGTCCTCCCCTGTACTCACAGGCCCCGGAGGATGAGTGGCACCTGGAAGGAGACCACGGCCTCCTTCTGCCTCACCACGAAGAGGACGGGCAAATCCTTGTGGTCGGAGAGGACGTTCACTGACACCCGCACCCCCTCCGTCTGCGGGGAGAGCAGGAAGGCGAGGCGTTGGCCAGGCAGGACCAGCTGCGGCGGGCTGGGGCCCGGCAGCCGGACTTTGCTCGGCCCTCGTGGCGGAGGACGTGTCCCCGCCGCCCGCCCCGAAGCCTCGGCTGCGGGGGCACCCCGGGGAAAGGGGAGCCCAGGGAGGCAGCGGGCCTCTCTGGCCACCCCGCCGGCTCACCCGGTTCCGCCGGACGCTGTGGTTGAAGGCGTAGATGTTGATCAGGTCAGCACCCACCCAGTCGGTGTAGGTGGTGTCGAAGCGGGCCTCCTTCTCCGTCACCCACCGGCGCCCGCTGGGCTGGGGCTGGGCCAGGCTGGGCGGCAGGGCCAGCAGCACCCACGCCAGCAGCACCCACGTCGGCAGCACCCACGTCGGCAGCACCCACGTCGGCAGCACCCAGGCCGCCCCAGTGCCCGCCATCCCACCAGCATCCCTGGCCGTGCCGTGCCGCGCCGTTCCCCTCCCGGGCCGGCCAAGGTCCGCCGGGGCGGGACGGGCCGGGACGGGCCGGGTCGGGTCGGTCAGCCGGGGCGCGCCCGGGCACCCCGCCCCATGGCGAGCCCCGGTGTCGGTGTCGGTGCCCGGTCCTAGATCCCGGCGGTGCCGCTGCTGCCCGGTCCTGGATCCCGGCGGTGCCGCCGCTGCCTGCTGTCGGTACGTTCTATCTCCTCGGTCCGCTGGCAGCCGTAAACACGGGCCGGCGGTGACGTCACGCACCGTCACACGTTAAAGGGCCAGGCCGGGGAAGTGACGCGGCAGAGGGCGGCGCCCGGGCGTCCCCTTCCCCCGGCTGGGGGGAGCGGGCCCCTCGACAGCAGCAGCAGCGTCCCGCCGGGGAACCCCCGCTCCGTGGGGCAACCCTCCCCCAGGGGGACCCAACGGGGGAAGCCCCTGCTCCATAGGGGAAGCCCCTGCCCCGTATAGGACCCCACAGAGGAAGCCCTGTCCCACAGGGGAACCCCCACCCCGCAGGGACAGCCGCCCCCCACCCCGAGCAGCCCCTCAGGTCGCACAGAGGCTGCCCCAGTCCCTCGGAAGGGATAAGGACCCATCCTACCCACCGAGCCCCCAGCTTGGGGAGGGGGCCGGTAGCGAGTGGGGTCCCCCAGCCCCAGCACCGCATTCGCCCCTGCGGCCGGCAGCGGTGGGAGGCGTCGACTGCTGCCGGCGGCCTCGTTCACAGCGTTCCTGCGCTCCGGCACGTGGCAGCACCTACCCGCCACCAACCGCCCCTGCCAGTGACCCGAGCTGGCCCCGGCACCAACGGGCGCCACAGGGATACTGCCGACCCCCCGGCTCCCAGCAGTGGGCTCGGATGGCTCACTGCAGCCGCCCAGTCCGGATGGACGAGCTGCCGCAGTAATGGCGGGGCACGCAACGCAGGAGCCGTAACCAGCCCCAGCTCAGGGACTCCTCCCTGGCCGGGGTCCTGTGCCAGTGATGCCGGGCGACTCTCTGGCCACCTGCTCCAGCCACTCGCCCAGCCGGCCGGCCACCAATGTCCTCAAGCGTGGGGGCACAGCAAAACTCATTGCCAGGCGAGGTGCCACAACCATACAGGTGCCTCTCCCCTTCCCGCCCTCCCCTCTGGCTTTCTGCACTGGGGGTCCTGCAGCCTCCCCTCGCCTTTGCAGCACCCTCCGTCACCAGGGGTTGCAGTAATTCGAGATAATTTGAAGTTTTTCCACTGCAGAAGTGGGAGCAATGCCAGGCTGTGTTTTAACGCACATCTCCTGCAAAGACCGCCCGTGCCAGCTGCTGATGAGCTTCCCCCATAAATGTCCCCTTCTCGACAGGCTCCGTGGCTAGCATGTCATGCTTTATGTGCCTGTGATGGGTTTCCTGGGTTTTAACTGCTCCGCCGAAACAGCTCAGCCCCATGTAATGCCACAGAAAGCCATTTTCTAGGCTCAAAGTGTCAGCCAACACCCTGCTGCCGGTTTCCCTCTGCTCTCTGTGGGACAAACGTAAAGAGACGAGCACTGCTGCTATTGTGCACTTTATTTCTATAGGTCCTCTTGGCGAGGATTCCAAAGCACTTTTCGGACAGTCTGCGTGTTGTTTCCAGGTTACGGGCGGTGACGCTGACAGCAGATGGAACTACTTGCTCAGGGACAGATGGATGCCCATGCAGGAGCTGGAAGCAGAACTCCAACTGACTCCTAAGCTGTTGCTCAAACTCGAGTCAAGCCTCTGCTGGGATGACTGTAAGCAGGATTGCGTGGCGATGTGCATTCCCTGCTCACGTCAGGGCTATTAAAAATAAATCGCTGTGTCATCAAAGACAAGCCGATGTCCCGTCAAGGGCCAAAGTACCAGTTACCTTCACTCACAGAACCCTGCTTACAGCTTTGGGTACAGGACCTGAGCTCCACACAGTGCAAGGAGAGGAAAAACAAACAAAGAAAAGCCCCGCAGCTGAGCGGGGAAAAGAACAGAGAGTAAGCAAGGAGCTAGCCGAGCGTGACTCCCAAGCCCCCCCGGGGAGGGAAGGCTGTGAGTGCAGCCAGGGGGAGGTTGGTTTGGCAGCTCCGTGTGGGGCAGCACCTCCCCAGCCCCCGCAGACACCAAACAGAACGAGTCACCCACACAGAGAGGGAAGAAAGGTGAGACGCGGGCGCCAAGGCGCACACACACACACACGCTGCAACACGGTGGGGTGAAACATTGACATTTATATAGAAATATGCACTAACAGAGTGAGCTCTACCAGCCGATGCATTTTTGCCAAAGCAGAATGACAATTTTTTTTGTTCCGGGGAAGGAAGGTTCGGGGCAGTGAGCGGTGAGAGGGCAGTACCTGCGGGCAAGCGGTGCAGAGGGAGGGCACAGCATCCTTTCACGCACAGTACAGGCTTTCCTCCTCACAGGTTCCATCCTGCGGTCATCCTTCCATCCCCCTGGCAAGTCACCAGAGAATCTTTCTGTCCTTTCATATCTTTTGTTTTTTCTCTCTGCTGCGATAAACCTGCAACTGGCAACACTCACACAGAAAAGATGGCCGGCTCCAGCACAGAGCTGTCAAATGCTGCTGCGTTGTTGACGGCGGGAGAAGCCCCACAGGGCTGGCTCCTTCCCAGCCAACCCTTAACAACGACAGGGTTCCCGCTGGCCAGCCGGGGGTAGCCCAGCCCCAACCCCAGGGGACATCGGTCACCCAGAGCCAGAACTGAAGCATTTCTATGCCTCCTGTGACGAGGCGCTTGGTTTTTAGTATGAAATTGGCGAGGAGAACCCCAAAACCTCGCAGCTGCGAGCAGGGCAGCTTCTTACTAGGTGGTGACAAGCAGAGCGAAAGTCTGAGCGGAGGGGAAGCTGTCCTTGCTTTTGTTACGCAGTGCCAACAGTCCCTGAAGGGGTTAGGGGAGCAGAGGAGGGCCACAAGCACTGAACCAAGCATACAGTGCGGCACCTCAGCAAGCCAAGCCTAAGCAGAGCCGGCCTGAGTCAACGCTGCCGAAGGCTCAGGAGCCTGCCAAACCTCCCAGTCTGCTCGGCACCCCGCCAAGAGGGGCTGACTCACAGCTAAGCACAGCCTCGGCCGCTGAGTTGAGAAGGCAGAGCTTTTTTCTGGAGAGTACATTCCTGGTTAGCATCTCTCGAGCCAAATGCAGCGACAGCAGGGATGATGCGTAGATTAAACTAGCACACTGCTTTTTCGCACAAGCCTAGAAACCCAAAAGGCTCAGAGGGAGCGGAACGTGTTCTATCCCATCTCCTAAGGGGTGCCTAGAGGGTGGGAGAAGCCCTTTCCTCAGGAATTCTCCACTGCAGCATATTTGTAACACTTGATTTTCCCACTCTCCCTTGCCCCAGCTTCTCCAGCCAGCATCTTAATGGCAGCACGAGCAACCCTCCCTTAAAGCCCATCCTGCCAGGCAGCGGAGCTCCAGAGCAAGCCTCAGGGAGTAGTGCATCCCTAGTCCAGTTCGTGGGGGCAGGACCGTACTCCCTCCTCTACTGCAGCACTCCGAAACTTCCTACTTCTCATCCTGGCAAGCAGAACGCTTCATCTTTCCTTCATCTGTGTGTAGATCACATATACTGGAAACAAAACACACACTATGCATGCAATCCAGGCAGAAATCCTGCTACGATCAAGTCTACAGGAAGAGGGTAACGTAGCGGGGACAGTAAAGTATTCCTTAATGCTAGGTTATAGACTGCATTCAACACCAGCACCCTTCATTATAAAAAAGGGCAGACAGACTATATACAGTACGGATGTACTCTGTTGCAGTGGGGCACAGCAAGCAGCCTGGACACCTAAACACCCCTTGTTTGGAACACGGTATGAAGTGCCCGGTAAGAAGCTATCTGTTCCACTCCGGTTTACCGGCCAGGACAAGCGTGCCTGACCACAGAGCCCGCTTAGGTGGGAAGAAGGGCAGAGAGCTGCGCTAGAGGCTCTCAGCCAGCTACCAGGGCGCGA
Organism: Leptodon cayanensis; assembly: GCA_027564655.1. Lineage (NCBI taxonomy): Eukaryota > Metazoa > Chordata > Aves > Accipitriformes > Accipitridae > Leptodon > Leptodon cayanensis. The sequence goes on from JANXJC010000085.1 coordinate 7,161,350, forward strand.
ACCACGGGGAGGTCTGCACAGCACCGCCACGCTCCGACTCCGGCAAGTAAGCCGAGGAGGAACAGACTTTCTTTAGAAGTGTTTTCTTTGCAAGTAGAGTTATCTATTCATCTAGGGCTCTGCCTTTTGGGTCCAAACCAGTTTCTTTCTGAACAAGAGAACCTTTTCCTTCTAAATGAAAGGCTGTTTTCCTACCATGGTTAGTAGACTACAACCGGCCCTTGTAACAAAAACAAACAAACCAAACCCCCTCCTAGTCGCAGCCCCGGTAGGAGGGCACCTGCCCCTCCGGCTCCCTTGGCTAGAGGCGAGGAGCAGCGTCTGGGGCAGGAAAAGCTATGCTTTGACTTCACTTTTTACTCTAAGAGGCCGTAGTTGCTCGAATAAAATGTTTATACACGTAAAACAGAAGCGATAAAGAAATATACACCTTCGAATCTGTAATGCTTCAGACTGATTTAGGCCTTGCAGATGGGCTATTCATATAGGCTTCCTTTAGGAAAAAAAAGGAGGTAACAGTCATACTTAAAAAAAAAATCAACAAAAAACCAACCAAGAACAATGAATGGCACCACAAAGAGCCCTGTGGCACAGGCATCTCAGAGGAATGAAACATCGGTTCTAGACTAGCAAGGAAGTGACTGCCTTGCGTAGCATTTACTGGGCAATTAAAATCCTAAACCGAGCAACTGTTGAAAGCCAGTGACACGACACACAGACAGGAGCAGAGAACAGGACAGCCAGCAGCACCAGAACGAGACTGCCCCCAGGGAAAGCTACGTGAGAGGAGGAAAGGTGCCCCAGCTAGCAGGCATGGTGAAAGAAGCACAAGAACCAGCACCTGGGAGTGGTACAGGAGTTTGGTTAACTGTTTGTTTCTTTACATTTCTGAATTCCAGTTTCATGCTGCTTCAGAAAGGAGCGAGAAAGCAACACCTGTCACTTAACACCCCACCCCCCCCCCAAAAGGAAGAAACAATCCCCAAAACTTTCACTGGTGGGACCGAGTTTGGAAAAATGCATCTGTTCTGGCTTTTGCAAGTGGAATGTGATTCTTGTTCACAGGCTAAAACACAGAGCACAATCCCTACGGCCAGGACCGGTGAGGCAGGGGGTGTGCGCGGGCTGTCAGAGACAGGCTACATGGGTTCTAGGACAACCACAGAGCAACAAGACATGAGAGGGGCACAGAGTGACAGTCCTGTTCTCGGTTTAAATGAGGAATCATTTAAAAGTAAAACTCTTCTTCAGCTAATTTCCTCCTGCAATAAAACCAACCAAGCCGGCCCTCATATGTACAAGACCAGTTAAACATTAGCCTTCCCCCTCAAAACACTAGGTATGAACATCCGGTAACATTCTACAATGGAAAGTGCTTTAAGAAAGAAGGATTCTGTAGTGCCAGTGACAGAACTGATCTGATGGGCTGGATGATGCTGTTAATGCTGCCATCAGCTACTCAGGCCAGGGCAGCTCGTTTCTCCTCGGGGGTCTCCTCCAGCAGCTGCATGATCAGTTCATGGAGGGGTTTGCAGATCTTTGCATAGCCCCCTCCCGTCAGGTGCAGGAAATCAAACATGTCGTGGTACGAGATGGTGCCGTCCGAGTGCACGAAGCCGACGTCCACATCCAGAAGCTGGACGTTGGGCAGTTTGGGGAGCGAGGCTTTTAGCAGATGGTTCACCTTGGCATTCTTCTGCCGCAGTGGGTTTGGCTTTTCTCCACGAGGTAGCAGGCCCTGGCACAAGAAGGAGGCAAAAAAAGAGCTTCATATGACTGCGATGGCCTAACAATGCCTGCCTTCCCTTCCAATTCAGGCGGCCTTTCAAGACTTAAGACGTCTATGTCAAGGGGAGCTCATCCCTTGAATCAGACTTGGTCTGTTCAGACCTAATCTGAAATGCAACTGAAGGCACCAGATGAGCTGTAAGCACAGCTGGCAAGGCACCCGCTTTCTTTTGTCTTTTTTTTTTTTTTTTAAAAATGTATCACTTTGTACTCTTTCTGTGCGCTTTCAGTGCTGTACTGAACGCCTTCACCCAGCTTCTCAACAAGAGAGGCACCAGCTAAGCTGCCAAGGCAAGGAAACCAACTAGGATTTCCAGTGCTGGCTCTGATCCGGGCACCTATGTTTCCCTCACAGGACTTCTTCCACACCATTTCTAAGCGGGACAGCAATGCCGCTAACGGGAACGATCACAGCCGCCTCTGGAGGGGCCAAAAGGATGACTTCTACAAAGCCAGGTGAACAAGGGGAGACACGCAGAAAGCAGAAGCTAGATAAAGCACCTGCTCTCCCCGCTAACGATCAGTAACTCCCAGTAGTGCAGAGGCACAGCACAGAGAACACGAGGCTTCCTCCGACCAGTTCGTTTTCCCAGTGCTCCAAGACACGTACCAGTACAATAACTTTGGCCTGTGGCTGCTGGCTGTTTATCAGGCGCACGATTGCCTCGATGCCGCCTGCTACTTCTTCTGCTGTGTTTTCATGATTATTTGTTCCAACCCAAACAACAATGACCTACAAGGAGAAAAAAATGTTGGCAACTTGGTCACAACAAGTTTCAGGGTCAGGCTTGCTGACCCTGAAAACCCTCTGTACACATCACCTGCGACCAGCAAGCTATGTGAAGAGTCAGGCTTAAGCCTAAACTCAAGACCGCAAGAGGTCTTCAGCTGTCAGTTGTGCTGATTTCTGCAGAGCACCTTACGAGCTTCTGCTTTGGCCCTCAGGACAGATGAAGAACTGCCACTACGGAAGCTTTTCTCGACAGCCTAAGAGACGCCTGAGCCCACCCCATCTTGGCCAATATACCAGCAGGAGCCTACGCTGGTCAAAAAGAGGGTAATGTAGAGTTATACAGTATAGCGTAAGCTCCTTTGGGGCAGGGACAATGGTACAGCTCCACTTTTTACTTGAAAAGATTGTAAGCTTGAGTACGAGCTCCGCTGCCTCCCTCCCTGGGGTACGCGTGGCGTAACAGCACCTTGGTGCGTCATCCGCCGCTTTCAGTATGGCCGCTCACAATTGGGCCGCAACTGTAGGTGCAGGCTGGGAAGCTGCCCTTCACCACACGTCCCGAAAACCTTCGCTACCGCTTATCAAATATTTCCCCATCCCCTTCTAGAGGCCGAGAACACACCTCGGGCCTGAGGGACAGACTGCAACTCCAAACTACACCTAGCTACAGTAAATTGTAGGCCGGGTCAACGTTTTTGCTAGGACTGGGAGGTCAACTCTGTTTACTGATGACGTCCTCTGATTTGCACATTCAGCAGTGTAAAGCCCATCTAGGAGACGTGCAGCTCTGTTCCCAAAAACTTCTGGGTCAGCCACACGCATTTCTACACCTGATGCACACTCAACCAACAGCTGCTCAAACAAAAAGCTGTGCTAACAGTAACGGCTCACTCAGTTCTGCACCACTTGAGCACTGAAGTCTCCTCTAAGTCAGTGCAGGGCTGCCAGATTTGGTTTTCTGCTTATACCTTCGGTTTAATGTTCTCCAGTTCACCGTTCTTCAGTCTCCATAGAACGTGTCCCGTGGTGTCTCCACCAATCCCAAAATTCAGTGCATGAAGTGGTGAGAACAGCTCTCGCCATATCTGCAATCAGAAATCAATTTGCTATTTCAGAGCAGCATGCTGACACTGAATGAAAGATACTACAACAGACAAGCGATGTCTTCAAGGACACTAAATTAGCCAGGAGACTTCCTCCGAAAACTCCCTTCCATAAAGGGCATTTAAACACAGGACTGGGCTTTACTCGGAGGTCCCGAAGAGATGGAGCTGCTGATGTTCGAGCACTCAGTCCCGGCACAAAGGAAGGGGAAGTTCCCTCAAGCAGCTATTTGCCCAACTCCTCAGAGACACAGAGAGTGCTGGATCTGTTGCAGTGCACCGTGGTCCCAGCTTCCCTAAGTACAGGGCAGCTGAATAAGGTGTCTATGACCTGAAGGAATCCTTTTCATGAGTAGGGAACAAAACTAGAAAAAACGGAAGCAACTCTCGCAGAATAAAGCTGCTCTGTCACCACCGTGGCAGAGCAGCAGAACTCTGCTTTGCCCCAGTGGAGTTTTAGAAAAAAGCCAGTGTGCTGATGCCTGTAGCACCCCAGTTGCTAAGGGGTTAAACGTGTTCTGTCCACGGAAGGTACACCCACAGAGATGTTGAAGGGGGTTTGGAAATCGGCAGGCAGTCAGTAACGGCTTCAGAGAAAGACTGCGCGTGGCTTGGCAAGGCTTTGTACAAGCACTGGGAAGTTAAGGAACCAGGGCAGAATAAACCGGAAGGGATGGCAGAAGAATTGGAACAGCAGAAATTGTTGGTGTTACACATCACCATCAGTTACCCGATTCAGGAGAGAACCAATCTAATCCCTATAACCCCACCATCCTCCTTTCTTTAACGTTACCTCATACTGCTGCAGCAACTGCACCATGGAGTCACCCACGAAGAGCACGTCAGGCTCCTTGTCTTTGCAGTCCAAGACAAACCTATTGTGCTGGTAAAAGAAAGCAGCAAGATAAGCTCCACCTGACAGTTCCTCGTTGGTGCGGCTGCTGCAGGACGGAACGAGACGGTTGCCCAGCCGGTTTCCCCTGCTGCCGAACTGTGCCATTCCCTCCAACACCATTCTCTGCGTTAAGCCGCCAACCCCCGGATGCTCCTCCCGACTACCACAACCCCCATAACAGCCTCAGTTCCGGCAGGACCAGCATCGCATCTAACTCTATGCACTACGCACACGTCAGCCATGAGCCTGTCAGACGCCCGCTAGATTCAGCGACTACCAAAGAGAGAAATGAACGGTTAGTTGCTGCAGCGAGTGTCCTCCAGCTATCTCTCCCAGCCTAGGAGGAAGCGCTGCAGCAAGGGACGGGCACACCAGGCACTTGGCCACTGCTAGCTTTAGCTTTGCCACTCCCTGGCGCAGTGACATGCTGGAAAGCGCTGCTCCACGCTCCGTTTGACAAAGGGGTTGGCAATTTCTGCCTGCTAAGGGGCCAACGGGGGTATTTTCTGAAACGGTTTTGCAGGGCAGCTTTCGGGTCATGCAATGAGGCTGCTTTTTGCCTTGATTCGTCATTACAAGACAGACACATACTGGGGGCCAGCCGGCAGGGCTGCCGCCCCCCTCAGGGTCAGCACTTGCCCATCAGGACCTGCCCCCCCCGCCAAGAAGCCCTACCTGTGACATCCACCTGTCATCTCCCTGAATATCTTCGGCAGCATGCGGCACTGCTGCCGGGTTGGCATCCCCCTGGCTCATTCTGTTCCTGCGGAGAGAACGTGTCAGATGAGCTCCTCGCAGCAGCCTAGCTGGCTGGCTGGGAACCGCTGCACTTCCTGGCCTTCCCCACGGACAACTGATGCCTGTTCCTACGTGCAGTAACTTCTGGCTGATGAAGGAACGTGTTTTCCTCCATGCCAGGCCTGCTCCACAGCCTTCTACTGACTGGGCAGTGGAGGCAGGTGAGCATGACATACCGTAAAAACCCATGGAAAAAGCTCATTTCCAAGGACGCTCTGCAGCAGCACACCTCCACTATGCAGGGCTTTGCCAGCGTGATCCTAACGGCTCACGGCTGGAGGATTAGCCCCTCTTAGTATCGAGATTCCCTGCTTATGGCCACTGAGCTCCACGGTTCAGCAGGATTAGCTGGCTCCGGAGGAGAGTACATCGTGCCGGCCTTGATCCCGAAGGATCTACACCAGGAAGGGGACGGGGGCTGACTCCTCCGGCTATGGCCCCGGGCAAGCCCCAGATCCGGCCCTTCCTCCCGAAGCCGGTCCGTGCCGGCCAGGAGCAGCGCGGACCCGGGCTAAAC
>JANXJC010000085.1:7168284-7194306 GCA_027564655.1 Leptodon cayanensis
GCCCCCGCGGCCCCCCGGCCCCGCCCGCATCGGCTACTACGAGATCGAGCGGACCATCGGCAAGGGCAACTTCGCCGTCGTCAAGCTGGCCACCCACCTGGTGACCCGGGCCAAGGTGAGGGGCCCGCCGGGCTGCGGGCCGGCCTCTTCCCGCCTTACCCTTCCCCTTGCCGTCCCGCCGCCGGGGCAGTGGCTCTCCCCGGCCGGGCCCCGGGCCCCACGGCTTGGTCGGGGGCCGCCGGGACGGAGGAGAGCGCTGCCCGCTCCGCCGGGGCGGCTGAGCAGCCGCGGAAAACGGCGTCTGTGGCCTCAGCGCCGGTCTGGCGAGCGGGGGCAGAGCCGGGGCAGCTGTCAGCGGGGCCTTCGCCTCGGTCACCACCGGCGGGGCGACGGGGCGGTGAGCGGGACTGGCCGCCGGCCCGTCGTGTCCCCCCGCCCCTCCTCCCGGAGCCCCCGGTTCTCACTGCCGTGAACTCTGTTTCCGTCGCTCTGCCCTCGCCCGGCTCAATATGGAGGTGAAACGACCGGCTGCTTTGTGAGCCCGGGGATGCCATCTGACGTAGAGGGCAACACCGCCGGCCCCGGCGGGCGGGCGGGCGGAGGGTTTTCGGCAACCGATTCTCCCCCAGCCTCCGGGGGCCGTGCAGCAGACCGCCAGGAGTAAGGCGAGAAAGGGGCTGCTCCGGGGAGTGGTTCTAGGGCACAGGCATCCCCAGGTACGGCCTGCCTTCCCGGGCCAGTGGCCTCGTCTGCTCCCCGAGCCCTTGGAAGATCTGTGAGGAAGAAAGGGGATCGCTGCCACAGTCACGATGTTGCCTGTTATGCCGTCCTCTCTGAGGGGGTTTTTCTTGCTGCATATGCCGACGTAGGCTGCCAGTGGCAATAATACCGAAGTCTTCTCCAGAAACTGTTGCAGGATGAAAACTGGGACGGAAGGAGAAGTGGGGATGGGAAGGCAGCGGGGAGCGGGGACAAGCCCTGGCTAAGCCCCACTTGCCCGTGCGGCTGCCCTGCCCTCGGCCACCATAGTAGCACCTTGGACGCGCTGCTGATGGAGGCCGTGAACACGGTTTTGGCCCATGTGCTTTAGCTGTCCTCTTGAACGTTAGAAGAGTCGCGTTCCATTGAAGCACTGGTAGAAATCCAAAGTTACTGTCATCTGCTGAAACGCCAGCTTTTTGGCCCAGATAACTAAGTAAAATTAAAGTCAGGGGCTATGTAAACGTCGGTTGTTTAACGCCTCCTGGACAGTTCTTTTCAGAATCGGGTTTTATATTTGCCTGTCTTGTATAAGTTGACGTCTGTTCCTGTGCCTTCAAGCGGTAGATGCTGCAGCTTAACCTGTGCTTCAGCTGCTGTGGTTCCATGCAGAGCTTGGCAGTCGGTTTCCCCATTAGGAAGCTGAACTTGGCTGATAGAAGGAGGAGCAATAAGTTCAGGTGCTTCAGATGCAGCAGACCGATCCTCCTGAGCGGAGATCGCTCCTGCAGCTAGAAGTTGTGTTCCTGTTTTCAGCCTCCCTCGTTGAGCCCAGGTTTCTTTTGAGCAGTGCTAACTCTGAGGTTTGCAAGATAGCGAGGCGGAGGGACCGTCTTTTGAGTGGGAATAGTCGATGTCTCTAAAGGATGGCAAAATGCAGGCACGCTTTATCTGGAAATCCTGTTCAACGTTGGCAGGGCCAAGGCTGGCTTTTACGCGTTGCTGATGGATGATGGAAGAGGATGCGAAGCTTGATAAAACTCCTGCTTTGCTAAATAGCAGTTGATGCTCATCTCTACCACCGTGAGGTGGCTGAGGGTAGTTTGTTGGCTTTAGGAAGCTCTTTTCCGAGGGGATGGTGGGTTTAGTAGTTGCCTCCACCATGGAGCCTAGGTGGAGCGTGTGCAAGTTACTACGGCGGCGGGTTTGGTGCGCTTGCAGGTCTTCCTGCGCTGCTGCGTGGCGAGATGCAATCCCTCTGAAGTCCGAGCACTCTCCAAGGCCGGGGAAATACCTGTGCTGGAACAACTGCCATCTGTTCGGCTGTGCTGCTCGGTGCCTGGAAGGCTGAGCTGAAATGGCTTGGAGCTGAAACTTGACCTGGAAGCTTTCTCAGCTCTGAGGTCAGGTTTCCTTTCAAATCCCAGCCTGTGACAAGGGGTGTGAGCAAACGGATCGTTTTTTGCCTGCAAACCCTGGGCACTGTTGTTTCAGTACTTTTCTTCGCGGATGGGGCCGTGGCTACTGACTCGGGGAAAGGAGCTACTTGCTTCGAGCTCTGGGACTCAGGAGGTTAGAGGGGAGGTATCGATGTAAAACATGTTGGAAAGGGTGAACCTGTATGGGAAGGCTTTTCTGAATGGCAGTGGGGATGCAAACTAATGCTACCGAGAGCTCATTTTCATCACGGTAGTACTTTTAACAGTCCTACTTAGTGGAAACGACTTAAAAGAAAGGAAAGCCTTGGCAAAAGTGGTCCCATCGGGTGATCTGGACAAATTCTTTGATCACGAAATGCAGCCATTGCCCAGTTGCTGAGTGTGCTGGCAGCCCCTTCCAGAGGTGGTCTCTTCCAGTAGTAGCTGCGTGGAAGAATGGGGCAGCATTCAAATATAGCCACCAAATCCCTGCACAAACTTGACCCCGTGTCACATTCTCTTAGAGAAAAGCTGGTTTGCGCGTCATGGCCCCTCCTTGGGAACTGCGCTCGTCTGACGCCTCGAAAGGAATTCCAGTGCGAATGTGTGCGTAAGCTGGAAAATATATTGTACCCTGTCTGTTTAGACCTTTTCACGAAGGTGGAAGTCGTAACAACGTAGGTTGGTGTTCATTGCTGTGAGGACTGCATTTATTTACAGAGAGGAGGAGAGCATGTGCTGTGTGCACCTGGCTCTAATGGTCTGGCACATATTGCTGACGCAGAACATTGCCGTTTACATATAACTGAATTTTACAAGTTGAATGTGGGTCAGCAGTGTTGGGGACACTAACGAAAGGGAATGTTAATCACCCTAAAGGGCAGGAGGCCTGTATTCATAATTGTCTCTGCTGGAACTGATGAAATAGAAGGGAACAGTTGACAATTTACATGGTGACCAAGCCAACAATTTACATTCAGTCCCCAGCTATGCAAAGTTGGAATCTTGTGCTCTGTAAGAGAGCGCCGTTCTGATGGCTGGGCAGGAACTGGAGCCGCTTCTCTGACTTGGATTAATGGGGCACCTGCAGGATATCTTGCTGCATCTCTCCCTTTCTGTTGCCTGCCTTCTGTCCCCCCTTCCTTTGTCTCATCTTTCACAAGAAACCCTGCCTTTTTGCTGTGCTAAAAATCTTCCGAGTGACCTACTGAATGAATTGTTTTCCACGGAATTGCCATTTCTAAATCATCCACTTCATTAGAATTGCGGCTTGGTTCAGACATGGGAGTCATTTTTAATGCTGCCTTTTTTCATAAGGGGTGGTCGGTGAGTGTTGACAGAGAGGACTTTGCAAATGCACCATGGAGCATGTGCCTTGTGCTCCCATGCTCTTTGCATGTTGCATTTCAGTCTTCAGGAGCTGTTGGGGGTGAGGAGGGAGCAGAGGGACTGCTATGGCTGCTGTGCCACGCTGAAAGCTCGCTCTGCCCTCTCCCCTTCCACTAGCTAGAGTGCGACGGGAGACCCAGCCAGACTGCGTAGTGTACCTGCGACGGTTGAGCTGCCCCTCTGATGTTGTTGCAAGTAATATGTTACTGTAAACGTTAAGCCTTCCCTCATTCTGTGTTGCGCTGCCTGTACCAAGCGTTGCATTGGGAGATGAGCATTAATTTTTGCCTCCATTTTTCTTGTGGAGATCAGAATTCACAGTCCTGGGAGAAGATGGCTACCTCCCAAGTCCAGGGATCTTCCTGCCATGCTGTCTTGACATCTTCCAGGCAGGTTGTCCGCTTAGTTTTGAGGTCCTGAGTGTTTTACATAACAGCTAGGTAACAGGCAAAGCTAGAAGCCAGTCCGACTAATTGCATGTAATGGCGTGCTGTTCTAGGGGCTACCTGGCTTTGTTTTATTGGATAGTAACCCAAAACTACAGTGCTTTAATTCCTGGCAGAACGTAGCCCTCCTCCTACCATCAGAAGTATAACTGGAGAAAGGCTAGAATTAGGCCAACTTTTTTTCTAGGTTTTTAGGGAGCTGAGCCTTTTCTGGAGAATGGGAGGCATCTCTGCTTTTGCTTGGAAAGGATGTTTCCTTCCATGAGGGAACTGGCTTAGTTTCTGTGGTTTGTCTTTGGGCAAGCTGGAGGGGTCAGCAGCACAAATTTTGCGCTGGAATTCTTCGAGGTGGGCACTGTGGCACTTAAAACCAAGATAAAACTCCAGCTGGTAGACTTTACTGGTAACTGGGCTTTGCTGCTCTGGAAGGAATTGAGCTCGATTTGGCATGCTTCGGTTGCTGAATGCAGGAGGCTCAACAAGCCGTGACAACTTGCCTGGATTTCTCTCTCATCAAATGCGAAGTGCTCTCAGCCCAGCGGGTGGAAAAGTCTTGACGGCTGCTCGGTCCCACTCTTCCCTACTTCTGACGTGCAGCAACAAGGCGCGTGGCTACGGGATGATCACAGATCGCTTCCTCCAGTCAGCACACTGAGTGTGATAATCTCCAAGTAGGCTGCGTGCCGGTATGCCATGATTCATCGTCCTTGTGTCAAATGGAAGTTGTTTGATACTGGTGCTGCGTGTTTTGTGATTAGCCATCCGAGGGTCATGTGTGGTCACCTTGTTTTAATAATTTTCCTTTTCCGTGTTTGTTGCCACTTCACCTGTCCTGCTTCTTATTTCTCTGGGCTGTAAGAAAGGCTGATGGTCATGGGTTGCTAGTTCCTTGGGCATCTATTATACCGCCGCTCACATGGCCTCTGTTCTCACCATTTCTGTGCTGCAGAAGAGCTGTATTTTAGTTCTCGTTCAGTGGGGAGATTTAATAGAAGACTAAAAGCTAGAAATGGACGTTGGCTAAGCATAGTTGCCATGGTGGGGATAAAAACGAATATTTCTTGAAACCTCACAGAGGCATTACCTGTATCAACTGCAGGCTGAAGTACTGACATTATATGTTTCAGGACAACATTTTTCTTGCTGCAGCAAGTAACTCACGATTACCAAGAGATTAATGCAAGAGCACGATTAAATTTGAGACAAGGCTGCTTCAGGATGAATCTTAACAATGCGAACGGGTAGAAACGGGGCCAGGAGAGCCAGCTGACAGGGGCCACGTTCCTGCAGGGGCAGGTTGAATGAATGGGCCTATGGCGCCTATCCTGCATTGAGGCTTTTCAGGCAGGGGGAGTAGTCTAAAAGAGCCAAGATAATTAGTACCTACTTCTTGTCTGTGTTGCCATTAGCTTAATCGGGGAATGAGGCGGGTACATCTTTTGTACCTCTCCAACCTGGCCACGTCCCGTCCAGTATCCCTTACTCCCAAGTGTTTGCTGTGCTGGAGCTTTGGGGCTGCTACAGCAGGAGATGAGGCAGAGCTGTGGGAGCAAAACAAAGGCCGGTCAACAGGGTGATTGTATCTTTGGGCAGGTTACAGAAATTTCACCAGTGGGGAAAAGTAGTCGCTGCTGATGGGAGCAGGAAGAGGAATGGCTGTGATGTAAGAAGGGATCGGTTTCTCTTTTCTCGGTAGACACCTTGCAGAGGTTTTGTGAATGCTGTGGAGGCCTAATTAGGGTTCCTAAAGCCTGTATTCTCATTTGTGTTTGAGGGAGGAATCGTGTTAGAAGGAAATAAGGAAACAGCAGTACGTTGCTGGGAGACTGGACTCCTTGGCTATTAGGTATTTTCACAGAGAAGCAGCAGCTAAACTCCTTTTTCCCCACGTGCTCTCTCACTGGGTCATGTGTCAGCCTTGTGCAATTGCTATAGAAATCTGCTAGCCTGAGCAGCTCGCCCCTTCTTGCTCTTGTCAAGATGATTGCATAATGACGGTATGTTTTTCCCTCATGAAAGCAAAGCTTTAGGACATTGCTCCAGTGTTGTCAGCCGAGTAGAGCTTACAGTTTGTAGTGGAAGTTCTCCCTGGCTGAAGAGATTCTTGTGTGAATAGTGACTTCCCCTTGTGAGTGTGATGGGCGCTGTTGTCTGTTGGTCCCACTGTCATCGGCATGGTGCAAGCAAGATGCTGCCTTCAGCTGAACATACGCGAGCAAGGGTTAAACTGACTCAAGTGTCTCCCTTTGGAGCTTGTGCGGGTTTAAGTAGAGCAATTTGGAAATTCTCTAGTTAAGCCATTGTACTCACTTATTACAGACAGGGCCTTTCTGCTGATCCTAGTCCAGGGGTTTAATATGCTGCATTAATGCATAAATGAAGAAACTGCTGAAGGCTGATTCATTATTAGTCATTATGTGTCTTTTTCTAGTAACTCTGACCCCAAGCCTCTATAGTTGAGGCTAAACCTTGCCTTCTCTGTTAAATGGCCATCAAAGGGGTTCCATAAAAAGGGAATTATGCGGCTTCAGCCAAGTTTCAAAGTAGTCAAATCATACTAACCCACACAAACAAACTCCCACACCCAGTGGAACTGACACGTTGTGCTCAAAAATAGCACGACGTTTGCCTGCGTCTGCGGGGGGAGCCGAGCCGAGCTTTGTTGTGCTCATCAGCAGCATTCAGAGGATGGGCAGAAGGTCCTGGGGCAGCCCAAGCATCTGCCACCAAGGTGGATTTCACTGGGAGCCTGTGAGGCTTTCACTGGGCTTTCCCGTAAGGTTTGGTGGCATACCTTGCCGGACGTTACCTTGAAGCATTTAATTCTTGCAGAGTGTGTGTCCCGATTACACTGAAACGTTGTTGTTGCTTCTGGTTATCCCAGTGGCCTCTGCATCCAGTGTTGGGGACAATGACCAGCCTGGGCAGCTGCCGTTTGGCTATGGAGTTCTCATAACATTGGAGAACCATGGAAAAGATGTGGTCCTTGCGTAGGACGGGTATGTGCAGAGCGACTCCAGCCTCCCTCCGTGTGAGGTGTGGAACTTCACTTTGGGGAAGCAGGCTTAAGCCTGTAGTTTGTTGCTGTGGTAGCTTTGATTATTGATATAACTTGGCTACCGTATGCGGGTGGTGGGAGTGCAGATACTCTTCCTGAAAGTGTATTGGTCATTAAAGGTTCAAAAAGAAATCAGAGGTATAAATACAAATGTTGGTTTCGTGCCTCATAGCTGAGCTGCGTAAAGGTATTAACACTCAGTGTCATGCAGAGTGGCTGTTGTGTGGGCAAGTTTGTGAAGTCTGTCGTAGGGGAACGCCTCGCTGGGAGAACCTCCCCACAGGAATCAGGGAGCTGGAGTTCCCAAGAATCCATATGAAGGAGCTGGCGGGCAGGCGCCATGGGAGAATAAAGTGGGGAGGCAGATGTCCCTACAAAATGCTCTTCTGGTGCGGTGGAAGGTGCAGCTGAAGTGGGATGTGTTTCGCCTGGCTGTGGACATAAAAACCTGGGGTCAGCTGGTGGGAGAAGGAGGTTTGTCAGGAGGGTGATTCGGCACACCCTACAACAGGTCAACTGCGCTGCGGAGCAAAACTGCCCGTTTCTTTCCAATGACTGGAGTGGGAGCCTGGCGTGCCTGACTTCCCAAAGCAAGGCAGCTAAATCCTGCCTTGGCCATCTAAATAGGGCCTGCGTACAGAAGCAATCTGTGTGCATTGAGTTGTTGTCTTGATTTGCAGATGGACAAAGTGACTGGCCTAAATTTTGATATTGTGTAATGCAGAAGATGACTGTGTTATTGACAGTCCAATTTAGTGTTTTCACCTTAGTGCACTATCTCCTTGGCATCTGCTACTTTCATGTATGGTTTGGCAATTGGAAGCTCCGCCTTCAACTTCTTAAAGTATCTGATGCAGTTACAGTACATTAATTATCGAGTTTTGAAGATCGTTTAGAAGAAAAGGAGTCTCTGTAGGGTATCAGCATGCGACTGTGGGCCTGGAGCTGGAGGCTAGAGTGGTTTGGCAGAGAGCCAGGCACAGGACAACTGTCAGAGCTCCATTAGGAGAATGCACGCCTTGGTGCTACTGGGAATAAAAGAAAATGTGGGGCTGCGGCAGCAGATTAAAGTATTTCAATTAAAGTCTGGATTTGGAGGCTGCGTACGTCTGCTGCCTTTCAGCAAACAGATGGATGTTTCGTGTCTCCTTCCAATAACTTTTAAAATACTGTTAGTCCTATTGGAGGTAGTTTTGAATGAGACTGACCCAGTGAAGTGCTTTCAAGGCCGAGAAGGTGCACGTGGATTTCTGCAACAGAAGGGGAGACAAACCTTTTTTAAGGTTTTTCCTTAGCTGAACAAGTCTCTCCCAGCTTGCTTGCTTCTCAGCTGATGTGGACTGCCAGCTCTATCGCTTCCTGGGTAGCCTCTTCGCGTGCATAGAGCATATGTGCAGAAATACGTGTGTAACGTGTATAGGGGCGTAACAGTGATGGGTGTGCGAAAGAACCGTGGCCATCTGTCTGCGGGCACAGGGGGGCTTTTTAAGGCTCAGGGATCTACTGTTGTTTAGCCTGAAGTGTTTCTGAATTTTTTTGCCTGCGTTCAGGCTCATCAGGTAGTTCCAGATGTGTTTCTGGCCCCTCTCAGGGGACAGTCTTTGGAGCCCTAAGGCTTCTTGCTGACGGGCAAAGGCAGCTGCGTTGAAGCTGATGAGGCTTCACCTAAAAACTAACTGTAGCATCTCACACCATCCAAGTCATCTTAGTGGAAGGAATAAGCTGACAAGCTATATGTAATTGTGAGTGAAGTCTGATCAGATAACACGCTGAATTGCGGCTGTGAGCTGAATTTGAAGCTAGTTCCTGCCTGTGGGATGGAAGGATACGGTCTGTTGAGGTATCACGCTGCTGTTGAAGGCTCGCAGGAGTCTGGAGTGGTGTGGGTGCGCAGGTTACCCTTGCTAGGGTGGTATGTGTGCGTCCAAGGGGAGGTAGGCTTAACTGTTTAGATCTTCCGGGACACGGGCTGTGTTATAATGAAAGTGAAGAAATTAGGTGGAAAAATGTCTCTTATCATCTGTGCATCTAAACTCTCACAAAGATGCTCGTCTGTGCTTTCCTTTAGCTAGCAATGCTTTCACTGTGTGTTTGTTTGCCTCTCCTCTTTGCTGTCTCTTCAGGAAAGCTTTCATGCATACCTTTGCCGTGAGGATTGCTACTGCCTTGTAGGTAGAACAGTCCGGGCAGTTGCCAGCTAAACTACCAAGCTAGATTACCAGCCAGTCTGTCAGCTGTCTAAATCTTGAAATGTCCACTCTGAGTTTGTGCACTACCTGATGTCTAACCTGGTCCATGTTTACCTTTGCGCTGAAATAATCACTGCCATAGAAAGGTGTTTGCCTTTTGTTCAGTTACTGTGACAGTGTGACCTTGTATCTGCGCTTCCTATATTTTAGTTGAAGCTCAGTAGCACTGGCAGCAACTGAAGATGAAAAGTGTTTGTTGTTGTACTTAGTCTTTCCTCTCTAGATGTGCTTGTAGGAAATCCTTGGGCTATAATCTTGCAAGTGGCTCTGTCAAGGTTATCAGCTAGAGTGGAGTGCCACTGACGGATAGGGCTCCTGGCGGTATGCACGGCATCTCCCAGCCGAGGCTGCTCCTGACTGTAGCTAAAGTGAACACTGCCTGCTTATGCTGGCCCTGCTGCTCGCCGGAGCCCTGCAGGCTGCTGCAGGGAATTGTTCGGGCGGCCTCTCCATTGCCTTGGAACATGGAAAGGATAATGTGCCACTTGATTTACGATAGATTTTCTCGTTACCAGGTGGCCAGAAGACAATAGGGTTCTTTCGCGGGAAGCTTCTGTTGTATCTGGTATCTTCTGCATCCCCAAGGCTGGTAACAGCTGTAGCTGGTTTCAGCAGTTTTTGAGGTCGTAGGGCTTTCCCCCTGCTCCCCCCAGTAAGACTGATTATTATATAGCTTAGCTTGTACTACTTTTTTTTTTTTTTTTTTGGCACGTGCAAACGTACCATTAAAGAAATAGGATCGTTACCCAGTAGCCATTAAGGAATATGTTCTTAGGTGTACAAAGCCCATCTATGTTCTTGCATCTCAAGCATTTTGATGCAGTGAGATGGTTGTCAGTTATACAGCCACTGTTTGTTTTCAAGCACAATCTCATTGGAAACCAATAAAAATAATTCTGTTTCATTCTGTCTGCAAGGGTTTTACTGTTTGACTTCCGTGGATGTAGTTTTTCATCTGAGCTGGTTTGAGCAGTGTAAGATGAAAAAAACCAAAGACTTTTCCTTTCTGCTGGTTGGTTCAGCTGTTTTATATTGGAAACAAAATACAGAGTTGGTGGAGAAGGAAATCACGGTAGCTACATCCACAAGTTTGTTGCGGCGTGGGTGGTGTGTGCCCGCTGCCCTGGCAGAGTTGCAGGGGATATGCGTTTCCCACAGCAGCTGAGGTGCATGGGGAAACCTATGCTTAGTCAGAACAAAATACTAATATTTTTTCAGCCAAGTTGAGACTCCCATTACACAGTAAAAAGACAAGTGAAGACTGACTGTAGGTATTTTCCCACTCAGTAGGCGCTTCTGCACTTTCTGAGTCATTTGCTAGAAAATGTGGGCCTTAATAGCTACTTTCCATTGTTTGTGTGTGTGCGTGCTGTTGGTGCCAGTTTGGTACCACAGACAGAACTGGATCGTTGTTTTCACTTACCATGGAGACAATCAGGTATGAAGTTAGTTCCTTCATGTGAGCTCAAAGGAAAATGTGGTGGTTCAGGAACTGCAGTATGGGATTTGAGACTGTACCACCTCTTTTTAGGACAGGGGTGGGATGCAGCCCCTAATTATGAGGGTCATTCAATTGTCTAGTTCCTTTTGATAAATTTTCAGAGACCTGGAAAACCTGTGTGTTGTCCTGTACTGGTGAGTTTCCTGGAGAAACACACCCCTTAGTCCATCTTCTTTGGTGGCAGCGGTCACTCTTGCATGCTCTGCTCCGCATCCGATGACAGCAAGACAAGCAGTTCTGAAAAAATGTTTCAGAAGATGTGCTGGTAGAGCCCATGGAACAACCTCAGGTTTGTACCAAGTATTCTCTTTGGGAAAACTTCAGCTGAGAATCTTAGAGCTGCTTGAGAACATAGGGAAACTATTAGTCCTTTGTGTGCAAATACTGTTTGATTTTTTTCTCGGGACATGAGGTTGGTGGGGGACTCTTGCAAGAGACTGTAGAAACATAAGGGATTTACTGGCTGTGCTTCGATGTCTCCAGGAGAATAGGGAAGCAGCTGTTAGTATTTCTTTCTAAAACATGTTGTGGGAAATGGCAGGCCTAAAATTCATGTTTGGTTTGAGGATGTCAACATGCTTTGCTCTGTGAGCAGAATTGCATATTTTGTGTTGCAGATCAAGGTTTAGAAAAATCCCATGTTGTTTCAGCAATCGGAGCCCTTGCATCTTGCCAGTTGGCGCAGGAGTGGAAGCTGATGTGAGAGCATGTGTGACAGCAGGGACTCGGCACTCCAAGGTTGGCCGTCAGGTTGTCCTAAGACTGGGATTATCTGTTGTTGCAATCAAAATCGTGACAGGCATGCATATTTCTCTTCTAGAGCAGCACTTTTGAATGACGGTCAAATTTCTTGAATTTTTGTAGGGCTTGATGACGCAAGATAAACTTGTAGGATGCAAGATAAACTCTGCAAAAGTATATCAAATCTTGCATGTCCTGAGAAAAGACTATTGGAGTACCTAAGCCATCCTGATGTGGATGAGGCAGGAGAGATTTAGTTGATAGAGGTATAACTAACGTTGCCTTGAAAAACGCTGTTGACAGAGTGACCGGGCAAGGACAGCACGTAGCTGAATCCATTCTTCATTTGTGTGGCTGGTGGTGATGGGGTTCCTTGTCGCCGTACTGATGAGCAGTGAAGTGCAAAGCATCAGTAGTTTGTAGTGCAGCAGGAAATTAGTGGGAAAACTAAATGTGTCAGAGCTTTCACCATGGCAACAAAGCCCAGCTCGCAGCACGGGGAGACAAAAGCAGGTCAGGTCTGCGCGGAGCAAGGTGGGAGCCTTCTTGAGGCTGTATGCCTCTGTGTCTCCAAAACCTGCCCCTTAATTCCTGGGCAAGAAAAGCTGCCTTTGCTGTAAAGGGCTGGTAAGGTGATGATGAACTTCAGGATTTGGCGTCGGGGTTTGTAAGTGAGTTCTGCTGATTCTTGCTTCAACAAAGTGTCTGACGTGATTTTTACAGGCTGCAGAGGATGGGAATGTTTTGTAAACTCCAAACAGTCATTCAAATTGTTTACCTTTCCTTGATAATTGTTTGTAAATAACAGAGAGAGGTTGTAAGACTACTTTGTACGACAGCGCCCAATTTAGTTGCTTAATTCTTGGGCTCTTTCTCTTGGATTTGTAAACAGTCCATGGGTTGCGCTAGCACCCCATCGCGTTCTGATGGCGTGCCATCAGTTTGTTCATCTGTCTTCTCATTCCCTGTGTTGCAGCGTTTTGAGCTCTTCAGTGAGGGCAGCAAGAAGAGGGTTGAGCGGCTCTGACTTCATCAGTGACACATGGAAGAGCTGTCGCTGCTTCTGTCCTCCCTGACAGTGTCTCTTGACACAACTTCTCCCCGCATGGTTTGGCCATCCCTAGCCAGGCCCCAGGTTGCGGTGGAATAAACGGCAGCGGGCTCCAAACGATGCTGCTGTGGTGCTGCTGCTCAGAAGTTATTTTCCACATAATTGAGCGGGATATTAAAAGGTTTATGGTTTACAGTTACAGGCGTTGCTCTGGCCGGAGGAGCGTCGAAATTGATACAGCAGTTACTGCTGGGCTCGTCACGGGTTGTGACTCTCACATGCTTCGTAAGACAAAAGTGGAAGTTGCTGGAGGAGTGCCACCAGCAAGGCGAGTGGGGCAGGCGTGGGCTTGCATCTGAGCCAGGCGCTGCTGCGGCTCTGGAGGAGCAGGGGACAAGATGCCGGGCAGGCAGTCCTGCACCTGCCTGTCGCAAGCCCTTCAGAGGGTGAACAAAGAAATTGCAGTTGGGCTGTCTGTTTGCAGAGCACAAATGTTAAAAGGAAAAAAAGCAACTTCAGAAGTGCAATGAGAGCAAGAATGTTTTGTAAAATTTGCTTATTCCTGTTGTCTTCTCTTTGAATTTGTCCTCAAGGCAAGAACTGTGGCTGAAGTAGGGTTTGTCTCTCTATAGCGCCGCATTTTACCAGTCTGCTTTACATTTTCTACCCTTTGGCCTCATAGCATTAGAATTGACTTAACTATCTCATTGTAGACGAAAGATGTAGTCTTTCCCCGAACATCGTTTACAGTCACATTTAATAAATATATACTCCTGTACTTGGCCAAAAGCTTCTCTTTCAGCGACAGCTTGGAGCCGTGCGAGGAGCGCTGCCTTGCACCGTGCCCGGAGCAGCCTGGCCGTAATGGCGCGTCCTGCCGCGACGTGGAGCAGTGACCAGGTCTGGGCGTCTCGGCGCTCAGCGGGGAAATGCCGCTTCCTGGCGGATTTGCATCCCAAGCCCTAAGTCAGCAGTTTGGGGTTTTGTGTGGTAGGGTGCCCTGGCTTGTTTGAGTGAGTCATCATTCAAATAGTCACCAGAGCAAACGTGCTTGTCCAAACAAGAGGAGCTCCACAGAGGCACCCAAGCAGTGTCTTTTAAAGCCAGCTATGTGTCTCTCACTCAGGTAAACAGCAGAACGCTTTTTGTTTTACCACATGTAGGTCTCCAAACTCGAAAACCTGACGCATTAGTCTGGGTGGTAAGACCGCCTTTCTTGCTGCCTGAAACAAAGCTTGCTTCCTGTTGTCCGAATTCAGATCCTATCAAGTTGGAGGGAAAAGTGATTTGACCTGAGCAGATGTATTTTCTTTGCTGGGTCCCAGAACAAAGGCTGCTCTGCAGAGACTCTTCCATGGTCCTGCTTCCTTCACACAGGCAGAAGCCTCAGCTGTGCCACCTGACTTGTTTGTGGCAAAATTCAGTGCCTAGGATGCTCCAGTTGTTAATTAGACTGAGAAGATCAACTCTCGATTAAGATTGCTCTTTATTTTTTGCTAGGCTTTCTTTTCCTTCTGTTAAATGTGTTTCAAGATCTTGAACAGCAATTCCAGTCTTCTGTTTTTACCCTTTGGTTTCAGTCTCCTTTGCACAGAAAAGGGCGCAAGTGGCTCTGCAAGAATGGCGTGTGTTTTTAGGAGGCTTGTTTGTACTGAGCTGTGTCTTCAGTTTGGCGTTTTCAGACTCTCCTGCACTACTAATTCATGGCTTGGGTAAGCAGTTTATGATGTGTGACTTTAGTGAGTCACCTGATAAGAAGTCGGAGGCAGCTTTCAGCCACACCAACCTGCAGACGTTCCAAGCCCCTGCTCACACCAGCGTGCAATACACCTGGCTGAGGTTATCCCGAGCAAGGGCACCTCCGTCAAGCACCTGGCAAGGGCTCCAGTCTGTGAGCAGTCTTTCTGTCGCACGGGAAACCGTGACACCTGTGCGGGAAGAGCACCCACATCTCGGCTGTGGTCTGCCTCCTGCCATTGTCTTACCCTGTTGTTTTTTATGGGATTCCTCCCCAAAACGCCCTTCCGGGCTGCGGAGGAACTGACTGATGACCACCGCTTTTCTGGTTCTCTTGCTGTTGTTTCTCTGTTAACTGAGTAAGCCTTAACAAGCCGCCTGTCCTCTGGTGCCACCGCTGAGTAGAAAGCGTTGCGGTGACACTGTTTTGGCTTTGGATGATGTTTTTCTCTGTCATGGGCTCCTCTGTCCTTGGGCTTCGTGCGTTTGTGTCTCTGGCTATTGGAGCATTCACTTTGGCAGTCGGAGGGCAGACACAGCATTAGGGCACGTCCAGCCCAAGCATGGGGCTGCTGTACCTTGTTGGGTCTGCCTAGAGCCACTCCGAAAACTCAAGGTCAAGTGGGCTGCAGCTGTGTCGCTGGCGCAGTGACATGTGGGACCCCCAGGCAGTGGGGGCTACGTGGTTGCGTGGCTGATGGAAGGTCATACAGCTCATGAGAGGCCGGGAAGAGAATTCTGCCCTGCTTTTACGCCAAGGTGCGAATAAACTCTTACTGGCAAGGTCCCGTTGCTCTGGCCCTGGCAGTAGAGCCTGTGTGTTGGTGACCGCCTGGCCCTCTGTGCTGTCAGGTCCAGATGTGTAAGGGCCCATGCTGCATTTGACTGAGAACCATGCCGCTTGAAAGTCAGAGCAAGCGCGTTTGGACGCAGGCTGGGCCACCACGGTAAACAGTATCCCTCTGCAATGCAGCGTCCATTTCGGGTGACGTTCCCCTTTGAATTTGTGGTGTGACCTCTGCAGTTTTTGATACTGAGCTCGTGTTACGGGAATCCTTCTGTGGAGTTAATTTTCCCCGTTGCTGGCAAATCCTGAGCCAAACATGCACACAGCTTAGTGTTACAACTTCCTATTGACAATGCTTTCAGAGTAGCTGTTGTTTATAAAGTGAGGGACTTCCAGCTTTGGTTTTTTTTTCTCTCTCCAGTGCAGAGTAAACTCTTGCAACTGAATTTCTCATTTTCCGACTTTTTGATAATAGTGGTTTAATTCTGTTGCTGTTGGTTCAGACCCACGGGCTGAAGGGAGGACTGAGCTCTGTGTATTTTAAATGTTTCTAAACCTGTGTGGGGTTTAAGTCCTCTGAGGATGGATGGAATATGGGTGACAAAAGGTGAGTGATTACTGTCATTACTCTGCTAGTAGTTTTTAGGAGTTACAGTTTAAGTAGTTTCCTAATTCTGTCCTCTCCTGTGATGTGTCTAAAAACGCCCCTAGAATTAATGCCAAACGCAGTGGTTGGAAGTCAGGTTGACTGACGCCTTCAGCAACCAGCTCAAGATCGGGAGGAGTAGATACAAGATACTTGGTTGCTGTTCAAGCTGATAGTGCCGGAGAAATATTTAGCACATAGGTGACACTTCTAATCTTTAAAGCACTTGATAAACATTGGCTAATCCCACAGTGCAGTTCTTGGTTGGCAATCTATCTGTCTTCCCTGGACAGAACAAACGGCTGAAGGACTGTGTGAAGTTGCAGCACAAGGCTGTGATAGAGCTTGAATTTCAATTGGATTTTTTTTTCAATTGGATTTTTTTTTAAAATATAATTCAAGCGACTGGATCCACTCCTGTAACCTGAAGCACGTGAACTGCATGCACTTCACTCGTACCTGGAGTAGGGATTCCTGTCCTTATTCACGGGACGCTGGACCAAGCTGCGCAGCAGGGCAAGGGAGGATCAGGATAGCTATTTTTCATTCTGTGGGCACCCTTGCCCTCCGCTCCTTGTTAGCTCTTCCTTTGCCTTTCCCGAGGGCCCCCGACTTGGCTCTGGGGCCTTTGCCAGCTGCAAGGGTAACGTTCGTTTCCCTGCTGCTTCTGGACAGCACATCTTTCCTCTTCAGCATACTCTGGGGTGTGGCTGGGCAGAGGCGGACGAGGTGGTGTGTGTGTACCAGCCATGCACAGGAATCATGAGTAGGTGGAGTGGGAGTCCTGAAAAGCAAACTAGCTATGGCAAGCAAAAGCCGCTGTCTTCTCAACAACGTCGAAGGCTCCCCCATCCGTGTGCCAGGGCCATTTGTGTTTCCTCTTCACTTACGATTTTTAGTGGACCGCAGAGGGTTCAGTGGGATCGTCCCCCATATTCTCTGGCTTGGCCCAGCCTGCAGGAAGGGATGTGCTTCGTCCCTTCACGGGCTGCAGGCCTGTCAGCACAGGCTTCTGATTAATGCAGCGCAAGCAAGACGGGAGGAAGAGCTTGTTAATAGAGACCATGGCAATAAAGGTGTGGGAACAGTGGAAGTGACCTAGGAGTTGCAAGATCAGCCTGACTTTTCCAGTTTTCCTTTCTGGAGTTTCTGAGATGTGTGAAGATGAAGAAAAACAAACTGCTGAAGACAGCTCAGCCCCAGGAAACACGATCGGAAAGACAGTAGCTATACGTGCAAATCTTCAGCTGTGTGGTCACTACTGGCTGATGGAGGAGAAGAAATTTGGAGCAGTGCAGGAGGTCATAGGTTCTCACGACGTTAGTATGAGTACAAACGACCAACAAGATAACTCCAGACATCAGCAGTTTGTTTTCTAGGAGGCAGTTAGCTGCCAGCTTTTAAGTAACTCCTTAGAAGAAGGTACCTAATGTGAGAGTGAACTCGTTTGTTGGCATGGACACAAGTCAGCCTTTTATCCACTGGCGCCGTGATAGATGCTTTCTAGGACCTTTGGAGTCAGACTGCCCCATGTGTCCATTCCTTCTCAGCCTTGGAAGGTTTCTGGTTGTCCGGGGCTGCATGTGTGACCGCAAGACACGTTGAGAGTCTCGGCCTGAGATTTTGATTTAGTAAGAATTACAGCCAAAATTTCTGTAAGCCCTTACTCACTCTTCATCTGTGATCTATGTGCTTATACATTCATCTAGGTTGGAATTTTGTCTTTCGGCAAGCTGCCTTGTGCACCTGTGATGCACTTGAGATCCACATTTGATAAAAAGCAAATTAGAAGTCAGAAGTCTAATTAGAAGTCATTGGGGAAACATTCTGAAACCACTGTCATAGATTTGGAAAACTTGTCCTTCATTTCACATGTCTGTGGAACAGGTTTTCTCCAGTGAATCGTTATTGTATGCAGTGCAAAGGATGGGTCTGTGCCTGAGATCACAGGAAACTTCTTTTTACACAGGTAGCAGCTACGAGCTGGGCTCAGCCATGGCAGTGTGCTCTGCTGTAGCTCTGGGAACAGTTGTAGAGGATTGCTGGTTTGGGGGCAGTTTGGATCTCTGCAGTGGGTTTTGGTTGTCTGTATTTCTTCAAATTGCCAACTGGCAAGGTCCAATAATTGTGTAGAAATGTTGCATTACTACTTCAAGGTGAACTTCATTCAGAAAATACCAATTTTCTTTTTGATCACCTTTCTTTCCTTCCCTGCATTTGGTAGTAAGAAATGGTAGTAAAACCACTAAACCCCGAATTTATTCCAAACCTCCCAAACTTGGGTATTTGGGGGCTTAAAGCTAACCTATCCTTACAGCACTGTTTCATTTTCATCTTCCTTTGCAAGAGTCAAGATTCCATGTGTGGTGTCAAACTTGCTTCTGTTTCAAAGGACTTGAACGACCAGGGTTACGTTTTGCAGAGACCTGGTGTCAAGAATGTGTGTTGCAAGTGGAAGCAATTTTGAGTGTGTAGCTTCTAAGTATACTTGGAGTGAGATGAGTTCAGTGTAACAGTTTGACTTCTGTCTAAAGTGTTTTTTTTTTTTTTTCATACGGATAGAATGTGTAGGTAAGGAGAGCTCTAGGGCAGGCAGCGTTGCCAAAGCTGGTTGGTGTTCAGGTCTCGGAACTGATGTTAACTTCTGTAAGTCAAATTTCATAAGCTCTTAGTTGAAACTGATGATTTCCAATAGCAGGCAGCCTTGCTTGTACCTGTACCACTCTGTATGCACGCTCCCTCCCTATGGCCTGTACTGTTTTGATGAAGGTGTTAATGGGTGACTTGCTGATGATCCCTGTAAGGTAGCAATGCTACATCCGATACCAGGCTGTGCAGTGGCCGCAAGGGACACAATTCAACAGGATGGCTGGGAAGATGCTTATTGCAGTGTTGAATACTGTGTAAAGGCAGTGGCTCATAGCGGTAGGTGTCCAAGCTGATGAGCCTTGTGCTCGATTTTTCCAGAGAGCCTCAGATTATCTGAAGAACCTACTGTTGTGTGGGAAATGATGTGCCCATATAGCTGCTGTGTCTGAGGAGCCCAGCTCTCATGGCTGGCCAGGAAAAAAGATTCAGTTAGTGAGGTGGCTCTGTTTTGCCCTAATGCTTTGGATGGCAGTGTTGCCCTGACAGTGGGAGCAGGGGGGGCAGAACGGAGCCTACACGGAGGTGGTCTGTGCGTCTGCTGGTTTTCTGCTGATCCCACCTGAATATGAGGGCATGTTGAGTTGCTGTTGATCTGCTGCTTCTCTTTGTGGCTAGGTAATGACTTATTTTCAGTTAGGTTTCTTTGGTCTCTAATGTATAAAATTTTCCGTAGGTAGTGGAGCCATAGGCTTGAAAACATTGAGAGGGAAAACTACTTACTGTTTAATAAGCTCCTAAATCCCCAAGCTTTTTGTTGTATTCATCTTGCCGATTTTGTGTTATCTTAATTTCCTCCCTTTTAAGCTAGACTGAAGGAAATGCACTGAAAAAATATCTCATCCTGATAGAATGAACAAATCTGGTGGCCAGCTTGGCAGATAATTTTATAAAAGTCGTAGCCATGGGGCATTTTGCTTAGTGGTAGCTTTGAGTGCTGACAGCACACTGCACAGTTAACTCTAAGATTGGTGGCTTTCTCCAAAGTGAATGGAGACCTGAGTGGTTCCAAATTTTGTCAGCCACTGAAATGATCTCCTGTAGCTTGTAAAGCTGCAGTGTCATTACCTCATTTTTGGGTGATCGTCAGTGAGATGCTCTAAAAACCCAGGTTACTGCTGCCTGGGCTGAAGCTGTGGAGGCAGCACCTCTGGGTTCTTTGTGCTTGGATTGAAAAAGTAACTGGTGAAACCTTCTGCTGTGCTTTTGACACTGGGGGAAACAGCAAAGCAGCTGTGTAGGGTCTCCAAGTGTAGGAGTGTTGTTAACTGCAAGGGTGGAAAAAGTGAAGGGTATCTTTGACTTCCAGATTTTTAGAGAGCAAATTCAGTATTTCAGAAATTATTTGGAACTCTGAAGGTTAGGCACTTGCCTTAAAAGTAGAGAAATAGCTGACTTTTTGCCAAATGATTGAGCTGCAGGATGTGTGGAGGAAGTAGGCATTTGATGGCAGAAACTTGAGCGATACCTGTGTGCTTGTTGGACCCAGATCTCTGGTTCATGTTGAGATGCTTGTATTGGAGAGAGATTAAATGGTGGTGCTAGGCGGATGGAGTTTCATCTTGCTCCAAATATTTTGGTTTAAATCTTAAAACTTCATACATAAGACTACTTCTCAATATACCTGTCTTTTCTCGTTTGTTTATTTAAAAACTGGCTTTTAAGGATTTCCTCTCCTTTCTCAAGTCTCCTTAACCAAAATGCTGTTGTGTGGCTTTGATTTGCTGTGAGGAGAAAAACTGAATTACTTCTGCTTTTAAACAGCTTGGCCCTTTTCTTCAGCGTCCCACTCTCATGGGAAGAGCAAATCTATACGCAGGGCAGATGAGTGTGCTTTTGGAGTGTCTTCCAACTTGGAGCTTTCATGTGGTTCATTAGCTGCACCTGAGGTCATCTGTCACGGGTGAACACTGGTACCCCGAAGGTGAGTGAAAGGGAGATGGGAAATCGCATTTACTGCGATACCAGAGATGAGCCATCTCCTTGAGCCTTGGGGCAACCACGACTCTGGCTTCTGAGAGTGCCCTAATCACTAAGCTACAGGCTAATAAGGGAGGGGATGCTCTACCTCTCATGTTGAAACTGGGGTACTGTGTAGGAAGGAACGTAAGATTTGTATCATCAAAGACTGAAAGCAAGAGGGAACATGATTTCGTAGCCTAGTGATGAGGGAACTCCCCTGGGAGGGGATGGGCATCAGCTTCTATCTGTGCTCCAGGGACTGTTTATGTATTTTGTGTTGAGAATTGCTGGATAAAGCACATCTAGAGCTGCAGTCTCACTTAGAAGCCAGCGAGTTTCTGAGGAATAATTGGAGGGTGTGCTGGGGTGGCTAACTAACTGTATTTCACCGCCATTGCGGCTTGCTGCACTTGACTCGTGTCTTCAAACTATCGTTTTTAGGACAGGGACCTTGGTTATTTATAGCTGACTGCAAGCTGCTGAGTTACTATAGCTTAGTGAATTAATACATCTCCACTGAAAGTATTAACCAACCACAGGACTACTACCAGTCTTCTGCAAGGAAAGTACATGTTAGTTTGACCTCCTTCAGACAACCGACAGCATGAAGATAACGTAGTGTGTTAGACAACTTTTACCAGAAGATGATGTAGTTACCAGGAGCTATGAGCTGATGAAGGACCGGTTTTATTTAGATCTCATGATTAAGAACTTTCCTTTCACTTTTAACTTCCTACTTGAGTATCTAAATTGCTGAATGAGAGAGTAATATGAAAAACTAGCAAGGTAGGAAGCATTGTTTCCAGTAAAGCTTAAACCACAAGGAGTTTATCAGAATCTGGAAGAGGGGGAGGATGGGGGGCAGATCCTGCTATGTATTTATTAGTAAAGAAACTGAAAAGGGGAGGCTCAGCTCAGAAGGCAGAACGTCTTTTAATTTTTTGGGGCATCAGTTTGTAAAAGGTGGTAAAAGGTAAGCCAGCTGATCCCTCAGTGAGGTGTACAGAACTAACTGCTTGCTTGCTATCAGGAGTAGAAGCTACAAGGGCGTTGTTGCATGAAACAAGCCTAGTCCTGTAACATTTTATTTAGATAAAAGATATAAAGAACATTCAGCAGTAACCTGCAGTTACTTAAAAGTGCTCAGTAACTTACTGAACCTTTTCTGTTCAGCTGCCTGGTCAGCCAGTTTGGTTGGTAAGGTATGCTAAGACAAAGAATGATGCGTTACCCTGATAGCAGTAGGATATATCACAGTAAAGGAACATGTCTATGGGTTTATGGGAAATGAGCTTTGTTTCTGAAATGTTGTTTTGCTGGCTGGCTTTGAGACGCATGCTTTTTGTGGAAGCGAGGGTGCAGCAGACTTTCTTGTGCAGAACTATCAGTCCCTGATGCTGGCTGCTCGCCAGGCTGGTTGGTCCTTGCTTTTCACAGCAAGACCTCTTCTGATGGAGACTCTGATCTTTGGCAGATACTCTATAATTGGGTGTGAGCTGGCAATGCCAGCTTTAGCTAGACCACCAGCAGACTGTTGGACAGGGAAGTTGTTTTGATTAGATGCATCATCTTTGTCTGTGGAGGGATGAATGTTTTACTAGCAAACACCAGTCACCCATTGAGAAGACTATCAGCTCATGTGAAAGAGGAAGGGTCTGCGCTTTATATAACCAGAGACTTCTCAGAAACAAATTTTGCGATGGAGCTAGAGGCTAATGACAGCAATATGTCTGCTGGCATTCAGTCATGAATCAGAATATCTTTGCATCTATCCATATGCTCTCCTCGTTGCATTACTTTTCAACAGACCCGAATGCAATTGAGGAGGGGGTTTTTAGGAGGGTGTGTGGCACGGGAGAGATTCCAGCTTACCTCCTGTCAGGGTGAACTCGTTTCCTGTCTTCCAGACTTCCTGAAGAACGGTGACGCAGAGAGCTTGGCCTACGTAAGGAAGTGACCTGCTTGTGTGCTGTTAGCTTTCAGATCATAAAATGCCATGGCTTCGTAAAATCAAGTTAGAACGGGTAACTCAAAAACTCATTATGTAACCCCCAGTAAAGAATGGGCCATATGTAGGATTGCTGTGGTGCTTGATCTTTGTAAATTAATTTCCTTAAACAGCCACTGCAAAAACCCTGAACTGTAACTGTATATCTGCACTTTTCGAGTGTAGCTTTAGAAGCCTAGGAAAGCATGCATGTAATGCAGAATTCATGCTATTTTCAACCAAGACTGGCATTGTTTTCTTTTCTTCTCTGTAGGTAAATAGCTACAGCACTGCAGTAGACCCTCTGTCAGCTCTTAGAGACAGGGAATTTCTTCTAATGCTTGCAAAAGTGTGTGAGTACCACTATTAGATGCGTGTCTTTGGATACAGTAAGAGTGGGGTAGCGCTGAAAACCTGCCTCAGATATCATCAACTTCAAGGTTAAGTGACTAGGAGGTGGCCCTACTGCACAAAGACTTTTTACATTCGGGGTGGTTTAGGTCTTGCTTTATGCTTTTTATGACTCTTAACCGGTTGTTCTGTACCACAGCTGATAAGTTATTGATGCTGTTCATCCTCCTTTCTCTACACCTCTGCAGTGATGTACAGCTGAAGCAGGGATGAGTAATGCTTTTTACAAAAGTGTTACTCTAACCTTTTATGCTGGATGCGTAGATTGAACATTTTAATCTCTAGATTTTTCCATTGCATTGGGATGACTGTACCTTCCTATCAAATGATTCATTTGATTAACATAACTTTTCTACAAACCAAAATATCTCTTCAGACCCTCAGAGCAAAAGGGATCTTAAGCACGAGCCCAGATGCATTGTTGAGCGCTCTGTTTGTGTTTTCCACAGCTGAGTGCTGTGTACAAACAGACTGGAGTGTAAGGCTGTCCTTTTTCTCCCCCTACCAAGTGCACTTAGTTCCCTTACATTCCATTTCAGTGACGTTGGAAAGCTTTTTATCTTTCTTTTTCCCCAGAGGGACTAAGCAGAACTGTTTACCCGCAGCTAGCCAGCTTCCCCTCAGACAGATGAAAGCAAGACTTCTCAAGTACAATGAGATGAACATGCGAGGGGGAAGGAGAGGGGAGTGTGACCAGAGAGACCCAGAGTGGAAGCTGTGATGTTGGTCCTCACCGTACGAGGTGCTGCGCTGCGTTTTGCTTTGGCAGCTCTCTGTTTGGGTTTCCATGGGCTATGCTAAGCACACGGGCTGGTTTTGCGTTTACCTGTGGGACTGTGCTTGAGACTGTGTGTAACCACTTGTGCAAATTTGTGATCAAGTACACTTACTGCAGTTTGGTTTTGTCCCTTGGTAGCTGTTCTTTGGACAGTGTTGCAGCTTGCAAAATGTGCTGCCCAGAAATGAGGCATGTTCTGTACTAGCAGGCACAACTCAGTCTCACAGCTGCCTGTGTCAGAGCCCGGGTGGCAGTTGCATGATTTTGAGAGATGATCGTATCCTGGAAGGTTTGCTGGAAGATAATTCCAGGCTGTTCCTCAAGTCTTGCTAATGGCGGGGGCGGGTTTCTTGGTTCTTGTGAAACTGCACTCGATGTACACCGTATCTTCTTAAAGAGTTGCTTGCCTGTCTTGCTTGTTACTTGCTTGCTCCATCTTCCTACTCATGGAGCACTATGCTAGCTCACCGTCTGGCTTGCAGTTGTTTCTACGCGCACCCCTTGTCTCTTGCCATCGTGATCTGTGCACTGGAGAGCTGTGGTCCGTGGACTAGTTGTTCCTGAACAGTAAGCTGGAAAACGATTTCAGCTTGGCAGTGTTTAAATATTCTGTGCCCATTGGTAGTTTTGAACTTGCCCACCTGTGACAGGCGTTGTGTATGCAGCAATGAGCATAGCTCGTATTTTGCTCTTCTGATGACATTTAATACCTTTATCTCCCCTGGCTCCAGTCACTGCCGTGGGTGCAGCAGTTGAACACTCTTTGGCTACATCACTCCGGACAGCTGACCCTGAAGCTGTCTGTATTCACCTGTGTTAGGGTGTGAAACTGTATTATTTAAACTTTAACTACTCTTAGTGTGATTTTTAAAATTTTAAGCATTTCCAAGTTGTTAACCCTGCTGGAATGATAGGTCTTTCTTTTGCAACTCCTCGGGATACACGGGCCATTTGTGTGATACGATGGTGCAGGTAATTACTTTATAGTCAGGTTTTATAGTTTGCCCTCTGAGCCTGACGGCTGTGTCTAGGTATGAGAAAAGGAATGTGATGCATAACAAGTGGAAGCTGTAGCTTCGGAGAAACACGTTTTTGTAGAGCCTTGCTGATGGGAGTGACTTACTCCCTAGTAGACTTGTGGTTTCTTTGGAAGGTGCTCATACTGGCCCTAGCCCATAATAGTTATCTCCGATGTCACTGTTATTTATTCTCTAAGACTCTACCACATTCCATAACCAGGGAAAAGTTCTTGTTTTCCCTGAGGCAGCTGTTGCATTTAAGGAATTTTTGGTACATGCTAGAATAGAAACTAATTTTCATTTTGTACCTGAATCATAGAAAGGCAAACTAATGTGACTGAAACTCATTTCTGGAGAGACAGGCAAAGTTCTCCTGCACCACACGAACCTCTGTGGCTGTGTCAGCTCTGCTTGACTCTTTCCTGTCTTCACTACCCCAACTCTCGCAAAATTGTAACTGGCAAACAGGGAAAGCCCCTTTGATCAAGGTGCGACTCTGTGCAGCTTGGCTTTCTCCTCGCTGGTTGCAGGGGGGAAGTCTGAGGCTTTCTGCCTGCTCACGGGAAACGCTGTAAGGTGCCTTTCATGCAGGACAGCGGCATGGGTGTTTTTGCTGACTGATTTGAAAGTGGTTAGCTTATGCTAATGGCTCTGGTTTACATGCTCTGAACTAGAAGCTAAGTGGATGGCTAGCTGCGTACTGCCTGGCTGCGCTTCAGTTCGATAGCAGTAGGGTTGGGTGGCTTTGCTTGGGAAAAGGTTTCATGAGTTTTTCATGGCTGCTTCTGAGTCCTGTTGGCCTTGGTGGAGACACAACGATTTTTGCTGAGGCAAGTAGATGTCACTTTTCATACTCTTAGCTCTTTTTAGAGTGCAAGTAACCCTTGAAGGTAACGTTTCTAAATGTTGGGCCTTTGGAAGAAAACAAAGCACAGTTGACTTGGTGATGAAGGGGAAGTTGTATTTCTGCTGAACATCACGGTTTGAAATACCCTTAAGCTTTACATACTCTTCCATCCACGAGGCAGACACTCAGGAAAAATGCCTGTGTGGAAAGAGATTTTCCTGGAAAGACGACGGCACATGCTGTGGTTACAGGAGCAGCATCCCCTCACACCCGCTTGGCCTGAACAGAAACAAGACTCTGCATGTCTGATACAAGCATGCACAAATGAGGCTGCTTGAGAGCAGGTCGGCTTCCTGGCCTGTGTGTTCCTGTTGCATACGCTGAAACAAGGTAAAAAGTGATATATAGGCACGCACAGTGTTCTCCGCTTTCTTCCAGTGGCTGACATCTTCCTGCATCCTGCTGCTGGGCTGAATGGTGCTGGGATTGAATTGAAATAAGCCCAAGGTCTATTTTAGCACTATCTTTTGATCTTAGCTGGTTAGGATTTTGATGTGTGGTTTTAAATTTCTTTGGACGCGTCTAGGGGATAAGAGATTAACTAGTCCACATGGAAATAAATTTGTTGGGATTTGTGGAGGTGGGGGGCT